>VYZM01015026.1:22076-140666 GCA_013398915.1 Dromas ardeola | reverse complement strand
GGAGGGGGGAAGGGAAAGTGCTAGCTCAGCTGCCTCTGGGCACTTTAGTTATACTGCTGATCAACCTGTAGCACTTGTGTTGCTGAAAAGGCAGCAGGGTGTCTAGGAGAGGGATTAATACTGTGCACTTCATCCATTAGCAGTCTCATTTATTCTGATACCAAAATTGAACAACCCTTAGGAATACGTACATAGGCTGCAGAAAAATCTACTTGCTTAAGGGGATGCTTGTAAATATAGGCTCTAATTTCACTTAATCACCTCCTGCTTTATGTTCCTAGGAAACATCTTTCTGATTAAATAGTTAGAAATGACAGCTGGGACAGTGTATTTAACTTGAAAGTGACTCTTAGAGGAAATGCTGGTTGTTTACATAAAGAAAGTGAGACTTTCAGTGTTATAGTTTTAACTTCTAATGAAAGCATCACAAATACCACTGCATGGAGACAAACTTGTGGTGTTTTTTCCCTTCCTATTGTGTGCCATAAAAGCAAACTGAAGTTATATTTGAAAGATTGGTTTGGTCTGAATTTTCTTTTTGTGCATGGTTCTACTCAGTGCAAAAATGTTTCCAAGGGAGTTAGGGTACTCATCTTAAGTCTGCACGTGGACCCTGCCACCCCTCTGAGCATACAAAGCCAAAAAACAAACTTGGAAATACCACCTTTAAATCAACAGAAGGTTCATCTCCTGTTGCTATGGTTGCTTTAGACCAAAAAGGCGAGGTCTCCCACACTTTTCTATTTCGTTTTATTATGATAGCACCACAAAACTTTTAAACAGAGTCCTGGAAGGCCTCATGGACAAGACAAGAGGGCAGGTCAAGGGTGGATTTTATATGCCTTCCTATAAAAGAACTGTGAAAAAGAAAACAATTTGCCCACAGTCTAGCTGGGACCCTGTAAAGAGTTAGAAAATGAACCTTGATTGTCTGAGTCCAGTACCTTTATCAGACCATTATTAGCTATCATTTAAGGTTTATTTCCTGCAAGTTTGTACAGTTTGTTTCCAGGGGTGATAAAGCTCTATGTTATTCTTGACAGGTATTTCGAAGTTAATATAAAATGACTAGACCCTTTGGATATGGAAGGGTGGCTTTAATCTTCCCTTCACAGGGATTCAGACTCAGTATGGTTTTGAAAGTTGGTTTGAGTAGGAAGGGAAGTGATTTCTTGCCTGGTTCACCCAGTTCTGGACATGAATAGAAGTTAATTCCTTGGAACATAAAATAAAAGGGAACCTTAAAGCAGTGGATTCCTCCTACTTTTTCACTGAAGAGGAATAGTGTACAAGTGCATTTCGAGTAAGAGCAGTTGCTCCTTATTAAAAGCTGCAAAGATGCTTCATTCTGAAACTCATTCTTTTTAATGAAAAGATCTTTTAAAAATAGATGGCTGGCTGCAAGTGTCCTCCATAAAAATTAGATTTACCCCTCTTTGTTCTACCTGACCATCTTGAATTATGTGCTTCGAGGTGGAAAAAAATTTGAGCATCCAGCTTATCTGTGTACACCCAGTGAAAACTATCTAGACCAGTTTACATATTTTTCCAAAAAGTGTTAAAAGTCTTGGTTACTAGTAAAGAAGGAATTAACCCTGCTGTAGATAAAAGATAAGCTGCACTTAACAAGTCTAACAGAACTGGTCCTCTTCTACTAGCTATTTTGACCTTGTCCTCAAGCATAATCTTTAACAGCTTAGTTCCCTTTAGATGTTGGTGCCAACAGTTGGAGAGTTGATAGGCTGCTTAAAAGAAAAAGCAGGAATAATGACAGTCTTGTGTTAGACCAAGACAAAGGCAAACAATGGCCTTTGAGTTGTCTTCTATCTAGTACTGAAAAGCTCCAGGGTACGAGCTCTGATTTTGCTATAAAATATGAGTAAAATGCCCAAAACAAGCTTTTTGATAGCAATATTAAGAATTCATTCATCTGGATTATTGTTTGGAGGACCCTTCTCTAGTCTGAATTCCTATGTAGCACAGGTGATAGAAGTTTTCCTAAGGATCCTTGACTCTATCATGCCTAGTAAAATTGTGTCCGTACTGGAGAATATTGCTTAGAAAATCAGATCCAGCTTTACGAGATTTGAGTGATAGGGTAAACTTCCTGGTTTAGCTGTTCTCCTGGCTAGTTAGTGTTTAAATCTAGCCAGGTTCTTCTCATTAGAACAATGGAGGTTTGGTCTGGAGAATACAAGGACAATTCATGTATGCAAATGCAAATATAGAGGAGAAAATGGGATGAGACCAACACAGTCTTGTTGCTGTGTTGGGAGAGGTGAAAGTGTAGCTCATGGTAATAAGTGGCAGGAGCAAAATGATTCCCTAAGGATTAGGGGAAAAAAAGAATAGGGGCCATATGCTGTCACAGTTTGCCACCTGGCTTGCTCTTCATGGTAAGTTGATGCCTTGCCTGCAGGCGCAGAGGTGAGCTGTGAACGTAGTCATGCTAGCTCAGAGCTGAAGTTTAAAACCACAGAGAGAAAAGTAAACTACTTACTAAAGTGAATACTTGCATATATATGTGTATGATGTGACAGGACTTCCCACTTCTATGAGAACACATTTAGTGGCTTGTGTCTATAGCTGATATAGTCAGAGATTGTAATTGTTATAGATGTTTGCGAATAGGAGCACTACTTTCAGGAAAAGTATCCCGTATGAACTAAGAGAGGTTCGGACTTAACTTAAAAATATTATTGGGGATATATATTCACTGATACCAGATCTGGGTTCTCTATGTAGTATGGAAGTATGCATTTGGTCTAGAACCAGGGATATTATAGTAACCTGAATGTTAACTGAATCCGTATTTCTTGCAGCACTTATGCCAGCCATATGCTGGCTACAAATGATCAGGCAACACTAGGTACAGCAAAAGGTTTTGGGGGACAAAGACACAGTCATTCAAAAGTTCATGACCAGCTCAGCTTTGGTAAACTGAGTTTTTGTTGGTTTGCTTTAGCTGGTCCTGGCACTTTGGATTCAGGAATAGATCCTAAAAACAGATTTATTGTCCTATGAACCAGCAGCTTGAATACCTAATATAGAGAAACTTAGCTAAAAGCAGTAGTTGGTATTTGGCTCATAAAACTTTTATAGCAAGGGAAAAGATCTCCCATGTCATATGTAGGTTACACAAAGCTATATACATACAGGAAGATGCATATAGAGCTAGTATGTTTTTCCTTGTATAGGAAAAAACCTTGGCTTGGAGGCATAATTCACAACTATGTTTCTTCAGTATTGCTCTTATTTGAGTCCTCACAGTCACAAATATTAGAGGAAGAACTCAGTGATGAGGTAAACCCTTGCTGTGGATTTTTAGAATCATACCCAAAAGTGCCATTTCCACTAACCTAGATATAAAAATGTATTCCTGATGAGGAAGGCAATTATAGTGTTTTATGATATAAATGTTCACTTGCCAAGCAAAGTTCCACTCACTAGATTTGAGGTATGTAGATACTTCTCAGAGATCTGCACGTGAAGTGAATTTTCCATTTTTTTTTAACGCTGTTCCCAATGCAAGTATTTCTCAACAGCCTTTTCTTTCCTCCTTTTGTTCATGTCATTTACTTCAAATGTCTTGGCCATATGTAAGCTGCAGAGTGGTTAGGCTGAAAATAGACTACACGTATTTTTCATCAGCTTTGTCGTCAATTTCAATCTTGTGGTTAACAATTCTAGTGGTGCTGGGATAAAATGAGGCTACCAGTTCTGTGATGCAGCTTGCGGGTGGGAGGAACCACTGAAACTAACGGGATTATTGAGGACCCTCCACTTTCAGTGGAGGTTGGGAGACACTTTCATTCATCTGTGTGTTCGCTTACGCTGACCTTACGCTTAGGCTTTAGGAATGACAGTTCTTCTTTCATGTTTAGCATCAGGCAATTTCATAAAATCTTCCCCCTGCTTTGCTCCCCCCTTTTCCCCTGCACATATATACACATTCATATCGCAGCCTAAGGTATTGTCCTTATAGCATTGCCAAAAGGCTTTTGCATAATCCTTTAATAGGATTTTAAAGCAATACTTTGAATCACTGTAGTGTCAGTTTAATGTCTTGAAAATGACAGGGGAAAGGATTTCTACTCAAGGTAGCATGTAGAAAATGAAAGACTACAAAACTGACACGATTATAGGAATTCCTGTCTAAGCTCTAGAGTTATGAGGAAAGGAAATAAGAAAGAATTGGAAGAATGGATTACTTGCCATAGGTAGGGCAATGGTCTTAAACTTAAGCAATCTACAGTTAGGGGACTTGAAGCTTGCAAACACTGTGAAACAATATTTGCATCTATCAGATGCTGACAAAAATATTTTTTCATGCGAAGGGAAGAGGAGGCTGCAGATGCAGCCTCCTCTTCACCAGGCAGACAGAGCAAGTCCACTTCAGCAGGCAGTCATACTGAAAAGGGCTCCAAGGTAAACGACAACAGAAAAGGTGACTTTTGGTCTAGATTTATCTTAGGTTGACTTGTAGGATCAGTTATCATAGCTTCCCACGGGCTGCAGTGTAAAGCAGCAGCTTGCCACAGGCAGCCTGCAGGACCCATTGCAATGCAGTTACTGCAAGCATACGCTGCAGCGGCAGTGTAGCCTGTCCCACAAAAAAACCATTGAATTGGCAAACCATAAAGCTACCCTCCTGTAGCAGCGCTGCAGAGCAAAAGTGGTATTAAACTCCTGTACTTCCATTTATTTCTTATGGCAAGGTACGTCTTGTTAGCGAGTCTTCCCTCTTTTTTTAATTGGCTTTTGTTTTGAATTTTATTTTTAACTGGGGTTATTCTAACTCATGTGAAAGACTTTGCATATCTGTTTGAACTTCATGAGGCTTTTGCTACTCCTTCAGCTTTTTGAGGTCCCTATCCCTCACTGCATCAGTCATACATCCAGTTACACCTCACCTCTGAACTTGCCGAGGATGCCTTCCATCCCATTGTTCAGGACATCAATGAAAATGTTGGAACTGCACCAACCCCAGCATTGACCCCTGAGGAAAACGTTGGATACTTGCTGAACTCAAGACCACTTATATCTTACAGCTCTTTCCTGGTTCAGAGCTAGTCGTCTCACCACAGGCTGGTCAGGTATGATTTCCCCTTACTAAATTCATGTTGACTCTCGCAAATCACTGACTTATTCAAGTGCCTGAAAATGACTTCTAGGATGATTTGTTACAAAATCTTCCCAGGGAGTGAAGTGAAACTGGCTGGCCTGTGGTATCTCAGGGCCTCCTTCTTGCCCTATTTAAAGAAAGGCATGGTATTTGTCTTCAGTCACTGGGAACATCCCCCAGATGCCATGGCTTTTCAGAGCTGATAGAGTGGTCTTACAATGATGTTAGACAGTTTTAGATGCATTTCTTCTGGTCCCATTGACCTGGGTACATTCAGTTGATTAAGTGGTCCTTAATTTGGCCCTTCTGTACTGTGGGTAGCAGTTTTCCCCGCAAAATCCTGCTACTAGCCTTCTTATTCCTTACTGGTTTCAGTTTCGGTTCAACTTTATCTTCTCTAGATACATCCTTGCCTGCCCAGGCAATACTTTGCTATGCCTCCCAGGTAGCCTGTCTCAGCTTTCAACTTCATATATAATTTTGTTCTTGAGCTACTTAGGAGTTTCCTATTACGTCAAGCTGGCCTCCTGGCTTGTTTGCTCACTCTTTAGCACACTGGAATAGGCTGCTCCTGTGATCTGACAAGGTTGTCACTGAAGATCAGCCAGCTCCCATGGGCCCTTTTGCCTCCCAAGGCAGTGCTTCACAGGGTCCCAGCCACCTGTATATACAAAAATCTATTATCTTGAAAGCCAGGGTCTCTGCTCTTTGCCTGCCTCACTCCCTTGGGGTCTTAAACTGCAAGTCATAATCACTGTAGTAAAGGCTACAACTCCTTGAATGTCCCCAGCAAGTTCATTAGTCATAAGTAGAAGGTCCAGCAGAGCACCACCCCTAGCTGCCTGTTCAGCATTTGCACCATAAACTTTCCTAGACATGTTCCATAAATCTCCTGGAATGCTTGCATTTCACTATATTGCCCTTTCCACAAGCATTACGTAGTTGAAATTTCTTATGAGAGCTAAGGCCTATGTTATGAGGCCTCTTCCTTTTGTTCAAAGGATGTTTTGACTGGTGGTCTGTAGGTGACCTCCACCGTGGCTACTCCTTTTGGCTTCTTCTCTAATTTTGGTCTGTAAGCTTCCAGCCACCTGCCGCCAATCCTGTGGCAAAGCTTTGTGCATTGAGCATTTATGCTGTAGACAACACCTTGTCTTCACAGCCTGTTCTCCCTAAAGAGCCTGTATCCACCCATTACAGGGCTCTGTGTGAGTGATCCCATCTGTTTCATGTCTATCCTGTTACATCTTAGCTCTACAGGTTCATGGAGATCTGACTCATCCTCTGTTTCATGTGCTGCGTAGTCATGTACAGGCATTTCAGATGGCATCACTTTTGCAGGAAGAGTGAGAGCTTCCCTTGTTATGCTGTTGGGTGGGTACCACCCCCCCTTTCTCAATTTCTTATTCCCTCTATTTGGTTTCTGGTCTTCATCCACCAGTAAACCTAGTTTAAAGCCTTCCTCACTAAGTTAGCAAACCTGTTGAAGATGCTCTTGTCCCTCTTCATTAAGTAGATCTCATCTCTCCCCAGCCAGCTTTGCTACCCATAGAGCTCCTCTTGGTTTTAGAAGTCCAAATCCTGCTGGTGTTCAAGGAGAGCAGCACCTGGCCCCCACGTCCTTGTCTCTTGCCCTCAGAGGTATAGAGTGCCAGAAAAAGACGTTCTGGTGTTCAGGATGGGCAATGATGAATGCACTGTGTCCCTTGGTAAGGTAGTTCAATGTCTAACTTTCCTTACTGTAACAAAACTTAAAGAAAAACTACACCGTATTTATACTCCAAATATATCTAGCTTCAGCTTCTTCCACTGGATCTCAGCAAAACTTTATCTGCTAAATTAAATAAATAAAGGGGAGATTCTGTAGTTAAAAGCTCAGATCAGACCTTCTGATGCAATGAAACATTGGGTTTAGTCATCCTGAAAATACCAGAGTGAACTAGGAGTTACAATGTGAAGGTCATTCTGTCATGCTCCAGAACCACCTGTTTAGGCTATTAAAAACAGGCATATCTTTAACTGCCCCTTACATGTTTATGCTCATGATGAGCAGCCTTTCATGAAGCATACTTAGAGTTTATGCTTAAAATCCTCCTGTGTTTTGTATGCTCAGGAGAAGCTCTTCTGTTTTCAGAATTCCTGATTGGATGGATCATAAAAAAAAAATCCATGAGCTGATGAGCTCTGACCCATTTCTTGTTTTAAAATATAGGCACATATCATATTCATCAACACTGGTGTTTAAAATTGCATGTAGTTTTAGATGGTCCTTGGGTTGTTGAGTAATGTCATTGTGATGTGCAGGCTCTCCCTTAGAGACACCACCTTCTGCTTGCTGTGCTCCATGGTGATATGCATGTTAGAGTTGCCTTTTCTATCTGTCTGAATGTTGTAAACCTGATATCCTTTTCTGCTGCCTATCTTTTCCCATCAGCAAGAAGGAGAAAGAAGCCTGCAACTCCCCCACACATCCACCTCCACCTCCACAAATTCACAACTGGGCTCAGAGCTGTGTGAAGCAAAACTGACAGGCTGCAGTTCTGAATTTTAAAATCTTCATAAACCTCTCCTTTAATTCCTGTGTAGAAAGGGGTTGTGTGCTAAATATAAACCTTTTCAGACAACCTAAGAAGAGGAACAGTCAGGGAGCTCATGGTTAGGAAAAGAAAAACCCTACAAACTGATACTGTGATGGCAGATGACCAAATGTTTTCCATCAGTTCAACCTACATTTAAGACTTAATCTGATTTTGAGTTGTAGTGGTGCTTTAGGTGACTTGGAGACAGGTGGCTTTAGAGGACATCTGACACTTCACTTTTGGCAGGGTGAGGACGGAGAAGGACTTTATCTTGGACTGTGTTATGGAACTGGCATCTCAGGGAGTCTGCTGTTGGATGAAGTGATGGTCATTCAGATCTGCAGTTCATCTGAATGTACGCGGAGCTTGGAATAAGTTGATCAGTAGGCAGCCCCTTTGAAACCCATTATTTGTTTCTCAGACACATCAGTGGTGACAACTGACTTGCTAACAGGTAATGTTACTTATAGTTGTTCTTGTAGGTATAAAAAATTGTTTATCATTAATTTTGGTCTTAGTTAAGGTACTAATATTGCTCATTCTTAAGTACTTAGCAACATATTTTCCCTTTCAGTTTATCAGCAATTCTTTAATGTGTAATACTCTAGCTAACGCTCATTGCCAAAGAGAAGCCTTTTGACAGAATTTTGGAATCAGCATTAAAACGAAATAGGGTTTGAGTTGTTATTCTAGTGACTTTTCTTGAAAGCTCTAATACATGCCAAAAAATCAAACTTATAAGAGATGTACAGAAAAGTTGCTGGTGTCAAGTTAGACTTTTTTTTTATCCGACCAGCAAATCTAGATTTCTCTGTCAGGAAGCCATCTGCATGGTCTCAAATGACAAAAATTTTTTCTGAAAAGACAGCAAGTGCCATTTCCCTAGGATTTCTACTGTAATGTATTTCTAATCCGCATAATAATGATACTACGTATATTTAAGGAACTACTGCAAGTTTAAGACATACTCTTCAGAAAGCAACTGAAATCATGATACAGGAGGTGAGAAATTTGTGAGCTGAAAAACGAAAAGGCTGCCAGAAGGTTAGAGTTTATAAAAGAAGAATATTCAGCATACCAAATGTGAGCTCCTAAAGAGCTTTAACTCCTAGAAGACCAGTATTAGTTAGGTTGACAGCAAAAGGAATGCACAGACAAATGCAACTTATACTTTCAGTCTTCACAGACCTATAGCATGGTGTCAGCCATGAAGGTGACTTTCTGCTGCCCCTCAGCATGCTGAAAAGGAGAATGGGCAAGGGGAAAGGGATACCTCTGCCATGTCACCATACAGTGTTTCATTGCAATCAGATCAATGCTTTCCTAGTTTTTGAAGGGAGTTGTCTTTGCAGATGGCAATCCTATTCTGCATGAACTGTGTAAACTGAGAGAATTATTATAATAAACTTTTTTTCTTGGTTGATGGAAAAGATTCATTTAATGCTTTGGGAGCTTGCTTCATCCTATGGTATATGGACAGATCCTTAAATTAATTACTGTCTAAATGGGTTCTTTGCTTAATCTGCATAAAAGATATTTAAGGCACAAGCATTATTTTTGATCCAAACTTCCTTGTGAAAGAGCAGGTTGTTTTATTGAAGTACTGAGGGCATCCAGGATTATTTCTGTGCCTAGGGTGCAAATGTGATATGCTTTTTCTCTGAACTTCTCCCTAAATTGGTGATGGCCAGAATCA
This sequence comes from Dromas ardeola, assembly GCA_013398915.1. Classification (NCBI taxonomy): domain Eukaryota; kingdom Metazoa; phylum Chordata; class Aves; order Charadriiformes; family Dromadidae; genus Dromas; species Dromas ardeola. The sequence continues at coordinate 131,266 of VYZM01015026.1, read as the reverse complement.
AATGCAAGTAGGTTCTTCTAACTCAGGTTTGAACTACCTGGCTCTGAAAATGAATACGAGAAAAATCATTATCCTGCCAGCTATATTAGCAAGCCAGCTCACAGTATGGATTCATTATGCTTTCTGTACTTTACAGAATATGAAGTTAAGGTATGGCCATTGTGAAAGTGTCTTTAGGCTTTGGGATCCGGCCAATTCAAAATGTAGGGTAGATTAATCGTGTGGTCCCTGTGAGGCTGTAAAGTATCAGCTAAATGTGAAATCTGCGTCCCATATTGCCCCCTGTGAACATATATTTCCCCTGTTAGTATATTATGGTAGGGCATGAGCCAAGGTTGAAGTATGTTAGTGGTAGGAGGTAACTATCTCAGAAGGTAGAGTAGGAGAAAAAGGGAGTACAGTAGTGGAGCTGAGGAACTGGAAAACTCTAGCTTGTCCTAAACATCTCAGGGGTCTGCAAGAAGAATGATGTTGAACCCGGTCAGTAAAGTCAAATTCAGCAACAACTTCTGAGTTGCAGTTACAGTTCAACTTCTCAACTGTGGGGCTCTCCTTTCTCTTGGAAAGGCTTTACTTTCTGTGTCTGTATGTCTAGTACTTGCCCTTAGTAGGTAACATGCTTAAACAATTTAAAGCATGTTGAAATATTGCAGCAACACCAGTGAAAACAAATTCCCTTCTCCGTGGCTTTCTGCCATATCAGCTGAGCAGATCGAATTGTGCCAGCTTAGAGGGTGTTGCTTCCTCCGGCTAGTCCTCTGAGTCAGTGGCAGACAGCCCTGGCCAGGACTGGTGTGTGCGGCTGCTGTGGGGAGGGACGAGCTCCCCCAGCTCTTCCTGGGGAGTCCAGGAAAGCAGGTTAGTAAGTCATCTATTTAATGCGGCAGTAAGTGTTTTATTGATGACATGTAAGTTAGCTCCACATGAAAAATTATTTGTGACGACGTAGAAGATACTTTCCCTTTCTGTGTGGGTGTTATCTTTTTTGCATGTGGATGAAATAATCTGTTAATTTATCCTGAATGCAAATTTTGGCTTGCACAACTCTATCCACGTACAAAATATTATTCTTGAATCAGGATGCTCTTGAGATTGAATCCTTTCATGTGCTTAATGGTGGTCTGTTGTTTTCTTGTCAACGGGTGATAATCCCGTACTCCCCTTCTGCAGGTAGTACAATCAAGCACTTAAACATTGAAGCCACAACTGACCAGAAATAGTGCAGAGCGCAGGCAACCAGGTTAACGTGTTGATCAAAGAATGCACATGCAAAATTGAGGTGGGGGAATAGGAGAGTATCCAGTGTCTTCCAGTTAGCTCTAGGACTGGAAGCTGGGCATGTCACTGCAGGGCCTTGCAAATGAACAGTTTGTCAGCCAACTGTATAAAGACTTCCCTTAACCAGGAGTTCAGGCTGGGATAGATGCTTTAGGGCAAGAGGACAAATCTTCCTAACCATAGGAAAAAGACTGGAGTATTCACTGTGTTTTAGTGAAATCTGCTTGCTGGCCACTGGTTGTAAGATTTTAAGGCAAGCGTTTTGTCCAGGTTCTCTATAACAGTGCACTCATGGTTACAGAAATCTTTTAAAATCACAGTTGTGTATGTGACTGTAGTATGCATAAGCATGCATTGCCACTTATCTCCATAAATTTTTCTATAACTACCTGATACTTCTGAGAGAGGATGAAAGAGTTATTGCTATGTATTGTTCGTAGTTTCAGAAGTCTGATTTAAGAACCATGATGCCATTATATTAGTAGTTGCCCAAATAACATACTAATAACCATTACAGTTACTGCAGGAGAGGTTTTCTTCACTGCAATATAATGAAATGTAAAGCTGCAGGGAAGTATTTTAAAATTAGAAGAGGTGTGACATTTTCATGGTGATACAATAGATGTTTTCTGGAATAAATTTATAGTTGTTCCACATATAGTGACTTTTTTTCTGCTGTCATGCTGGATGTTGCTACCATCTTGAGTTAAATAAAAGCTTAAAAGCAAGCTAATAGTGCTGCTGCTGCCATAATATTTCTAGTTTCATGGGTCTTCCTCAGTGGTCACCTAGATCATGAGCTGTTTTGAATTTCTGTTGCTTTGCAGACTTTTACTGAGGTATCTATACAGCACAGAGGACTATCTTTTTGATCTAGTGTTTGATCTGTTGCTTTGTCTGTCTTATAAATTGAGAACCTAGAAACTGTCCTATGCGTGAGGGCACAAAGATTCACATAGGCTTGTTCCAGACAATATTGGACCAGATGCTTAGGAAAAGTGTGTACAAAAACAGCACCTGTAGAATGTTAATAAACATTTCATGCAAGTACTGTTTTTCTCAAGTCAAACAGGGCTAAAAACATATGCTGAAGGAGTTGCAGGCTTCTATCAGAGGAAAACAAGCTGGTCTAGATAATACTTGTGAGAGAAAAACATGTGTTACAGCAACATCTCAGTTAGTTAAACCTCAGGTTCATGGTATCCTCACAGAGAAAAAGGTGTCTTGCAGAGTTTTAAAGAACTTAATATCCAGAAGGAAGAGCCCTTCAAAAAAAAAAAAGATACAAGGAGCCAGTAAGTCTAAACAACAGGTTTGTTGTGATCTTACTGATACCACAGTACTTTGCAGACAAGGAACTGAGGCATCTGAGGAGGAGGAAGTAACATATTTTGAGTATATATTTATCCCCACATTCTCTGGGTGTCAGGGTACTTATATAGAATTTAAGTAGATATGGAACTGGGTAGTGGAAGGCAGTTCACTGTCACTGTGTTTCATGTAGGAAATATATATTATGTGGAACATCGAATCTGATTACCTATCAGAATAAAAGGGCTTTTTCTGTTCATGAACTGAAAAAGGTAAAGGAATCTGCCTGAGTATCTCCTAAACTGTCCTTAACTAAAACATAGCAATCTCAACTAGATTTAAGTAGAATAGGTGGCAATTAGAGTTGCTCAACAAGATTGGTCTTGGTAAGGTGCTCTGAAACACAGGGGATTTGGCACATGTTCTCCAAGCTAACTTCTGTCTTCATCCCATCTCCCCGAGTGCCTAAATTTAGACTCTGAAATACATACTTGGAAACAGAAATAAATATTAATGGTAGGTTTTCACAGTATTTGCATATGAAATTTGCATTGATTTTTTGATGGTATTCAGTGTCACTCTGTACCATTAAAGAGAGGCCGTCTTTTAGGTATTTGAGTACAGAATTTGAGCTATGCATATAATTGGTCTAGTGGCTAAGGAAAAATGTTATGTGAAATGAGCAGTAGGTTTAGCAGGGGTACTTAGAAAACTTTGAATTCTTGGCTACACAAAGGAAAATATTTTGAAGATTGCTAATACATGTGAAAGGTTTGAGAAATCAATACAAGCTGATGAAGAACAGAGCTCTGCTTCAGATTTGTGCCCTTAGTGGAAAATAGACATCCTTCAGCAGCAAAGAAACTGCAGAGCCTAATTTCAGTGTTTAGCCCTCTTCCACTAAGAGCTACTGGAAATGAAAAAGAGCCTGGCTGCCTGAATCCACTGAGAGAGGAAACTCAAAGGGATACAGGGAGCTGAAAATGTTTGCAGCTTTCAGGTACCACCAGTATAAGACAAATAATGGATAGCAGGGGAACCGTAAGGGAGGGAAGCAGATGGAAGATGCACATTTACGAGAAGTGACTGAATAGCAGTGTAGCATAGGCATGGAAAATGGTTAACAGAACAAATATATGAAAGATTAAATATAGAAGGGAGATGAGATTAATGTACTGGAAACTAGCTGCAGATGATGTGATCTGCTCTGGACACTCTGTTCTCTGCTCTCGTATCATCCCCATGGTATCTAGGCACTTAACTGGCAGATGAGTCACTGTCTCTTTGTGCTGCAGCTTGTTTCTCCATTAAATAAAGGTAATGCTTTCCACTCTTGGAATGATGCTGAGAAGGATTGATCTCTAAAGTGTTTTGAAGGTATACTAACATTCACGGATCCTCTAAAGCCTAGGTTTTAATTGTGGAGATGCAGATAAACTTAATACATTTTTACAGCAACAAAAATGCCTAACTGCAGTAATTCCAGTCTATGATAAATTATTTTGGATGTTCCTGATATCTCAGATGAAGAGGCTGGTTAGATCTGTTAGGACAGCATAATACCATTGACTTCACTTACACTTGCTGCACAGTGGGGCTCAAAAATTGCTGGTTGGGAATCAACTTGCTATGTTTCCAGGGCAGCTTTCTATATGTTTCAAAGATAATCTATTTCTTTAGCTGATGTGCGATGTTATACTTCAACCTTAACTTTGCTGTGAGTTCCAAACAGTGAAGTAAAACTATTCAAAGTAGAATACGAATTCATGACATGTAGCCACAATACAGCTCCTCCCTTAGCATGCTGTATGGTGGAGTAATGGGAATAAAACTTCGCAATTTCATCCAGTATATTATTGCAGAGCTCATACCCCAGCTTCAACTGTTACGTACACATGATTTCATGGTCAGTAGCTTTGTGACTAAGTGGTCATTACAATCTGATCAAACCTGTTCTTTCCACGTCAGTCTACAAATCCTACATTGTTCTCTTAAGCTCCACTTCCCTTGGAAGTAACTATCAAAGCCATTTTGGTTAGCTCTAAGCAAAACAGCAACTGTTTTCCTAATTATCCCATAACGACTATAACAAAAATTGTTTTCTAGGTGTGTTCAGTAAGGAAGGGAACCTACTAGCTGTAAATAAGGACTTTCAAACAAGTTGAGCTCACTTAAATTCCAAATTACTTCGTAATCTGAAAGCTGATACTCTCTGACCACTTGCAAATGTAGTCATTCAGCATAAAATCAAAGCCTCAGGAGAGCTTGGTAAGAATTCCTTGAAGATATGCCATAAGAACTATTATATGTAAAGTACTTGCTATTTGCAGCACAGAAGTTAAGTGGTGGTTTTAGCTCTTAAGAGGTGCACTACTTAATAAAAGCTTTGAAGTTGGTATTAATTAATGCTATTAATGATTAAATGTGTGAATGGAAAAGTCTGATAGAGTAGTTATGATCCCACCACTTAAAAGGAGATACGCAGTCTTCGCTGTACTTGACATTTAGTGGACCTCATTCTTACGTACTGGGTCTGATTTATACTAATTTATGCTAGCAAAGCACTGAAGAGTGACTTGAAGTGAAAGTTGTTTTACAGCATGTTTCAGATCCTTTCTATTGTATTATAACACTGTAAATGGGCCTTCATAAAACATGGTCCAGGCAAGTAATTTTTCAGAAGTCCAAATGATACTACCTATTACTGGAAAGAAAGTTGCACAGCTGGAGTTTCTGTCAGAAAAGATTTCTCCACAGCACTTGGCCCATGGCTGTACCGAATCTTGTGGTTATTAATCTCAGCTTTATTGGCATTTTGATGTTCTCTTTGGGGCAGAAGATGGGGGTGCCAGTGATAAATCCACTAAATCCAGAGCAATTCTGACAACTATGACTTATTAACCACACCCATACTTGTTTTTAACCTGGACAAGGTGACTGTACTAAAAGTCTAATCTGATAAAGCAAAAGATTGTCTTTAACAAAGCTGCAGACAAGGTCAAAAAAATGATGTGAATCACTAAGACTTTCTTAAACTATCTTTCACTGATACCTGTAGGTGGCCATTTATAGCCGGTTTCTATTCAAAACAAATGCAATGTCAAAGTAATTGGATGGGACTGCATGGAGAAACTCTTCCCGTTTTATGAAAGCTATTGCATTGAGTTTCTCTTTGGCTTTTAGAGGCTGTGTGAAAGCACAGTGACTGCAAATGAAGCTGTCTGAAGCTTATGACCTCTATGATAGGAAGACACTCTCTTCCTAGTCTTGCTTCCCTTTCTGCTTGGAAGTGTCCCGAGGTGTATGTTTCCCAGTTGCTGCTTTCCCAGATAGCATGACATAAAATTCTTAATTCTTTCAATTGAAATTAAATTAAAGCTCTTAATTCTTTCTTGATGTTGTCCCATATTGCAATCACTTATAAGAAAATTAACAGCAATATGATGGTGCTGATAGTGTCATTTCTAATATATTGCTGCCTTTTTAGAAGAGACCAAGTGACAGTAATAAAAACAAATGTTGGATTTAGGCACAGAGCACTTAATTCAAATTGTTTTGTTTTGCTTGCGTGGTCTGGATGGGGCTCCATGTGCCCCAATGTGGGCACCAGAACTTGTGACTATAAAAATAGAGTTAGAAATTGGGGGAGGGGTGTTAGTAACTGTGCGGACCCTTTTTCCTTCCCCTTGCCTGAAAAATGGCCTTAAGCTGGAATGGCAGCCTCAGCTACATGAAGTTGCTGGAGCACTTCAAAGAGAAGATTTGTCTCTTCCGGCTTCTCTGATCTCTCCAAGCTTTTGTTTAGTTACTAGGTCTAAAAATCAGGAACAGCTTTAAATCTCCCTACTTGTTAGAGGAAGAACTATGTTTCGTTTTGCTGGCCCCTTCTGAAGTGAGGGAGGGATAAGGAATTTCTTTTTTGGTGTCTAAGGAGAAGCTGTAAAAAAAAAAAAAACAACCAAGACCAAAACAAAACACAACACCAAACCTAAACAAAAAAACAAACAAACAAAAAAAACAACCAAAAAACCACAAACCAAACACACAAAACAAGCATAAACACAGCTTAGCTTGTTAGGATGTGACACTGATAAAAACTTAGGAGTGAGTTCAGATATCCAAACGCTAGGGTTGCTGCTGCTAAAATACCTTGATTCTGATGCTAATGTAAAAATGCCTTATTGTTGAAAGAACTATCTTTCTAGACCTAGTGCTAAGTCTTCTAAGATTCCTTAAAAATCTTACTAGATACTTAAATTTTCAGTTTCCTGTAGATTTTTAAAACATGCTCCAAGCAATAATTCTAAAGGGAGTTTTATTTAAAATTGGTTCTCAGTATAGTATTGCTAGTTTAGAGCCTTTCTGATACTGCTTTTCTTTTAAGATTTCTTGGTAATTAGACTAAATAATAAACCCATCATAATTAAGGCACGCAAACTCCTTTTAAGGCAAAAAAGGACTAGTCTACTCGAGCATTCAGGCTTTGAGGCAGATAAAGCTCCTTCCACTAATTTCAAGTGATAGTAGTTCTGGCCTGGCCAAAAGCTTTTGATATCTCTTAACAACATGAAAATAGAAATCATGCAGCCAGCTGTACCTCTTAGAATAATTCAGTTCTGCTGCTGTTGAAACTGGTTTTCCTGTTACTTGGACTGACTTGTTTGCATTTAGCCTGTGCAATGTTTCACAAACCCATTGTGATGGGAAATGGTACTATTGCTCAGGTGTCTTTAAAAATGCCACTCCTTTTAACCTTGTAATTTTTAGTACTCTTACTTTCTACAGAAAATTTACAATTGGGAGAATTTTGCAAGTCATGAGAACCTGCTCTTCTGTGACCGTTGTGTCACTGGAACCAATTCTGTTTATAACAAGTTAACAAGCTCAGCTCTGAGGAGACGTTCAACATCCTGTTCTCCCTGCCCCAAGTAGGACACTTCTAAAGCAAAAAGTAAATGCTATGTGAATCTAGGACTTCCCTTCTATGTCTTCTCTTCTACAGAGATGTCTCCATATCTTCCAGAGAATATAACCTTTGGATCACTGTATTCATTTAGCTCTGAAACTTGGTCTTGGCACTGGGTTGTTTTGCCGTTTATTACGTTGACTCAAGATAAATGGAACTTGCACTTTCCCTCTAATTCTACCAGGGGCGAGAAGGGAAAAACCTCTGAGAGCCTTGATGTGGTCTTTAGTGTATGTCGCTCTCTTATATGACCTTTTTCATATACTTATAAATTTTTTCCTTTCGCTTCCCATGTGTATGTGCATGCAGTAGCTCTAAAATATTAAATCAGTTTTCAAATGTCACATTATCAATTTAGTGAAGAAAGAATAGTAGCCATTAATATAGAAAGTGAATCCTCTTATGTTACATAATATAATCATAGAATCATAGAATTGGAAGGGACCTCTGGAGATCATCTAGTCCAACCCCCCTGCCAGAGCAGGGTCACCTTAGAGCAGGTTGCACAGGAACGCGTCCAGGCGGGTTTTGAATGTCTCCAGAGATGGAGACTCCACCACCTCTCTGGGCAGCCTGTTCCAGTGCTCTGCCACCCTCAAAGTAAAGAAGTTCCTCCTCGTGTTTAGGTGGAACTTCCTACACTCAAGTTTGTACCCATTACCTCTTGTCCTGTTGCCGGGCATCATTGAAAAGAGCCTGGCCCCATCCTCCTGACACCCACCCTTTAGGTATTTGTAATCATCAATAAGGTCCCCCCTCAGCCGTCTCTTTTCCAGACTAAACAGACCCAATTCCCTCAGCCTTTCCTCATAAGAGAGGTGTTCCAGTCCCCTAATCATCTTAGTAGCCCTATGGTGTACCCTCTCCAGCAGTTCCCTGTATTCCTTGAGCTGGGGAGCCCAGAACTGGACACGGCACTCCAGGTGTGGCCTCACCAGGGCCGAGTAGAGGGGGAGGATGACCTCCCTCGACCTGCTGGCCACACTCTTCTTGATGCACCCCAGGATGCCATTGGCCTTCTTGGCCACAAGGGCACATGGCTGGCTCATGGTCATCCTGTTGGCCACCAGGACTCCCAGGTCTCTTTCCACCGAGCTGCTCTCCAGTTTTATAATAGGCAGACTGTATCTGAAAATATGTGATAAAAACATGGCACTCAGCTTTTTGTTATTTATCTTTTAGCTGTGTCTATTAGAATTACTCTTTCATCAAACGAATGAGGCTTTTATGGATTTTTGCAAGAGATGTGCATCTGTTAGCCACATACAGACACTTGATTTGTGTATAGAATAAGATATTTATATGATTTTATTACCTAAATATACTGTGTCCTCATTTATGTACAGATATGGTAACAGATCATTTTCATCCTAGTGTTGCATGCTACATGTAAATTACTTTGATAGCAGACTGGATCACTTAAGCAGGACCATTCTTCAGAAATTAAATAACTGTTAAGCATAGTGATGCTGGGTGTTTCTCTGAATTATATTTTCTCATATTGCAGAGTATGGATTAAAGCTGTTCAGATACTGATAAAGAGTCTAGAACAGTGGTCTTGATAAAAGGTAACTTTTTCAATCTAATCTTGTTTAAATGAGTCATCTTTCATTTCTCCTCTGTTGCTACTTGGCTGTTACATAGCAATCACCTTTATAATGAAAGGCATTTCAGTCCATATGTTAAAAATCAAAGCAGTTGGACTATTTCATTTCAAAGACATTCAATTCCAGAGCTGAAGAAAGTGAATCAATACCATAAAAAAAATCCCCTTTTCCTGCCCACTAATACAAAGTTTTTCACCAGTTTATTAAATATTGTATAGCACCCTTCCTAATTTTTCACAAGCTCTAAGTGAACATAGCTCCACTGAAGCTTAGCAAACTCAAATTTTAATTGAATACGTATTTTTCAAAAAGTAAAAACATAAGCAGTAAAAAACTACCTTTTGAAATACAGTTTGAAGCCTGTATTGCAGTGTCAGTGGCATAGTGCTTCACCCCTAGGAAAGTTGTTCCTTATTGTGTGATTGTGTCAGACGTAAGGATAACAGGAACAAGTGTGTTTCTTAATGATTAGCACAGAATTAATCTTACATCATCTGTTTGTAGGAGGATCTTCCTTCCCATATGAAATACTCAGCTGTGAACATTTTTGGATACAATACTTGGCATATTTGTCTCTACCTGAAACATCTCTCCCTTCCTTTCTATGATTTATTATCTCTTGATAAAGTGGCTGAGTTACTTGCCTTGCTAGTAAGTGAGGCTTAAGGAATGGAATATGTTGCATTTAATGGAGGGAAGAGTTAGGATTGTAAATCACTGCTAATAAAATGCTTAGATTGCAAACAAGAGCAGAATATATTCTACACAATTTATTCAAACTGTTGTGTTGCAAACAGCAGCATCTGTGTCCACATGGATTCTGTATCATCAATAGCTTGCCTGAAAAGTGATTTAAAGGATTCATAACCTACAAATTGGCCACTCTTTTGTTACACTCAAATAAATATATTGTTTTCTATTATGAGGTCATAGCTAGTGTAATTGCTATACATTTTTGCACATATTGCATAGTGTAATTGCTATATGTAAGTACTCTAAATCCCTTCTGTATTAACTTGGAGGAAAAAAATTGAATGAAAGCATTTAAATGATGGCCAGCATGTTGATGAGGTAGCTGAAGCCCTGCTAGATCAGTAAATAGAGGTAGATTTTCTTTGAATTTTCCTTTTGCTCTTTTATTATAGTGTGGCATCTCTTTGAGTATACACATAAGGAAAACAGTACTGTGCATAAGGAGGGTACCTACTGGGGTTGCATTATAATTGCCTTCTACTTGGGGGTGGGTTTTCACTCTGAACTCGCACAGAGGTCTTAAAGTACACGAGGACTGTGGTACAGTAGACTTACACAATAGATTTAGGAACAATCCCTATAATTTTTACTTAAAGTAAGAATTTACATATTGAAAGAAATACTCTCCAACCTCAGACCAACCACTGAATGGGCCAAGAAGAATGAAAAATAACAACTTTGTCCTAGAGGTAGCGGCCAGGCATTAGTGGAGGACCACAACTGCAAGATTACATGAGGAAGCCTATTACCAGCAAGGCAAGGTAATACAGGCACCTTTAAACTGTAGTGTTTTCCAGCTGGCAGGATGTTAGAAATGCTTATCCCCAAGTGGAATACAGCCTGTAAAAATTACAGTAGTTATCTAACTGATATTTGGCAGTAATGAACTTTCACAGAAAAAGTAGGTAGGGAAAAACGAGTGCATATCCAGGTGTAATATTGCCCTCACTAGAGTGAATTGTTGTTACATTTTGATTTGACTCATTAAAGTTAATAAACATATTCCAATACATCTATGATTATTTACAGTCTAATTGTTTCCTGAAAAAAATAAATCACAAGTTTCTTCCCGTTTGACTGTGTCTGATAGCTGCTTCATACACGCTTTTGAGAGCCAGGTGAAGGGTTTTTTAGCTGGGAAGAAACCTCTCAGCATAATGCATTTTTTGAGAGTTTTCTCCCACTTCCAGTGCAACAACAGCTCTTTTCCCCCATTTCTTTAGTGCGTTTGCATAGTGTAACATTATTCACATTTCAGCTCTTAGGAGTTTTGCATCTCTACCCCTTATTAATCTGGCCTAACACCATGCTTTCAGAAAGCTGGCCCTTCATATTCTCATCAAAAACAATTTTGCCATAATAGTTAACTCTTTTACTAGGAATACTTAACTTGCTTTACCTGACTGGGAGGCCAATGTGGAACAATGTGGTTAAAATAAAAGTAGGAAAAGTTCAGTAGTTAATTCATGAAACTCTTGAATAATTCATTGCCGATAAGCCCTTTAGACTCCCATTTAAGTTGTTAATAATGAGTAGTTCATTCCCAAGACCTCTGTTACTTGCACCCAATATAAAGTACAAGTAGGAACAGCTCGTTAAGGAGTCATGTTTCATCTGTAAAATAACTTTACCTATTGCAAAATGATTTTTTTCTTATCTTTTATTCTCTTTTCACACATTTTAGAAAGTACTAGCTCTTTAAGAATCGCTACTGCTTTCACCAGCCCACATGGCTATGTAACTGAAAAAAGGCATTTAACAGAAAGATATTCACAATATTTAATTGGAAAAAGCAGTAGTATATTAAATGTCTTCCCCACGCTCTTGCTGTTTTCCTTAAATAAGCTCTTCTAAAATAGGATTAGCATAAACATCCTACTCTGGGAAATACAGGATTTTTTCCTGCAGAGATCAGAACTGAGCACCTAGTGTATTTCTTAAGTAAAATTCTTGTTCAACTAGAGACTTCCTGTGCTAAAGCAATGAGGAGTACAATATGGCCCTCAAGCATGCAGAGCTCTAGGGGTTCAAGGAAATTAGCGGTCCCTCCTCCCTGGTACTGCTTCCAACTCTGAGAAGGGAATGAACAGAAAATTATATTTGTACATTCCAGGAGTTCCTAATGGAAGAAATAGGTCCTTCAACACCTCGGTAGAGGTGATGGAACTGACAAAGCTACAGTGAGATAGAACTGGGCAGAGTTTTAGTAAATAATAAAATCATTGAAAATTGTGGTTTTTTTTTTTTATTCATCCTGAAATGTGTTACAAGCTTTTAACTGTACTTTCCAAAATATCAGGGTGAGATGTCCAGGGTGATAGTCACAGAAATGCTGGAGAAAAGTGTTCATCCATATCTCTGCCTCTCGTAGCCTAGAGATTATGTGTTTTGCTAAACCTGTATTAGACTTCTTCTGTTTAAAGAACTTGTATTATTAATTTCCCAGGATGGAATATAACCGATAAATCTTATCTTTAAAGTTAAATCTCTTGCTCATCTTGTAACTTGGTAAACTCAGAATAATGGAGGCTGAAAGGGACCTCCAGAGGTCTCTAGTTCAAACTGATGCTCAAATAAGGTCAGCTCTGAGGTCAGAACTATTTGGGGCTTTATCCAGTCAGATCTTGAAAGTCTCCAAGAACAGACTACACAGTCAAAGTTTTGTATGAATAATTACATTCATTTGGGCAGGGACTGAAATTTGGGTCACTCACCCACAGATGAGTGCCTTAATTGTTTGGCTAGGGAGTTATCCTAATGCTCTCTGAATAATGCTTATGGACTTTCACCATATAAAGTGAAATAGTTCTGAAAAGAGAGCATAAGTTAGAGCACTCATCTGCAGGAGAGATGTAAATATTGAGCCTGGTCCTGAAGTGAGTAGGCAGTCATAAATACCAAGGGAGTGCCAGGTGTGGGGGGGTGCATCCTCCAGCATTTTTAGGGTGTTTTTTTTAGAAACAGCTGCTGCCGTTTCCTCTGCTCTTAACAGTACTCACGGGTATCAGCGTAAGTGGAACACTACATTGCATGAAAACACTTCTCCATCATGGCTCAGGAAGAAATAAAATAAAAGACTTCCACACCGTGCTGCAAAATCGATCTCGGACAAATGTGAATTGTATTTAGCAGGCTGCCAATGAACAGTAGTATGCAGGGGAAGAGGAGCTAGGGCTCTCATATTTTGCGAAGGTAAGTTGCCTTCAGGAGATCTCTCCCTGCTTAAGGGCAGGCACAGAGGCACGTAAGTGGTAGAAGTACACAGATGTAGCAGTAGATGGACTTATTGCCAGTGGACTCATACTATAAATTAATTCAGGTTAGTGCTGAAATAGTTGACTCACACTCTTCACAAAGTGAACAGTCAACTATAACCATTAGCCCAGCTACTGGGGCCTGTAAACTTAAGCTACTGCTTAAATCTGTGCCCTCGGGACTATCCAATGCTCCCATGCTTGCAGAGGACGTTGCTCTCATTCTTTGAAATGTGCTATATGATTCACTGAGGCTTTACAGTGTAAATGCAGCATGCTTACCAAGGAAAAAAGGTTATCTATATGAACTTTGTCACACAGTTCTTCAACTTTATGTTGTCAGAGATGGTTTGTTTGATTTGATTTCTTCAAGTGGATTTCCATGAGAAGCAAACATTGTTTCCAGACTCATTTCACTTCCTGCGGGGCTATATTTCATAATCTCTTGCCCCTCACACACCCCTATGGCATTTCAAAGGCTAAAGATTTCTCTTTAATGGTTAACGCCATCATGGTTTGAGTTTTCTAATGATAAAATTAAACTTCTTGCTGTCAAACACCCTTCTGAGAAGTCATTGCTCTCAGTTCACGACTGAAGGCTGTTGTGATCATTTGTGTTTGCATATGTCAGCCGCTGTTCTTCATGTTCTTAAATACTTTTCTCAAAGTAAGCAAGATGTAGCAATGGTTGAACCCCATCAGGTTAATCTCATCTTGTTTAATATTACTCCTTCTCTGATATTGGAGAGAGTAAGGATGACCTGAAACCTGCTTGCTAGTGGCTTACTCGTTTGATCTGGTGCAGATGATGAAATTGCTCAGAGACTGTGAGCTTAGAGCCCAAAACTGTGATTTGTTTCTGACACAGACTAGCTCTAACAGGGTTTGTTGCTCTAGACAAACCAACAGATGCTTTCCTCCCACCTGCTGTAGGTGCCCATGCAATTTTTGGAACACTTCTCTACATGTAGTGGCCTATTTGGCCTATACAGTCTTTGTGCCTGAGGCTGCGTTGTGTTGAAATATTAGCACTGTTACCCAGTCCTGGGTCCAGGTCTAGCTGGTTCTGTAGGAAAGCTGAGAGCCAGGGTAGCTGTGTGTGTGAAGGCTCAGCCTGCTATCAAATGCCACCCATGTAATTGTTTTGAATCCTCTCATCTGTGGTGCTCTGCGCTGAGCTTGTGGAGGTAGTTCTGGGAGAAGACACTGTGCCTTGGCTAGGGTGAGTGTCCTCCAGCAGATGCCTTTCCTTGCCCGAGGGTACATTGCTTCTCATTTTTCAGCAGTGATGCAGAAGGTCCCTGAATGAGGAAGGGGCTCTGCTGTGTTTTACAAAGATTATGTGGTAAAGGTTTTGTTTCCTACTCAGGGCCATGTATGCATCATCTGTGGGCAGATACGATTCTATACATGTACACTATAGAGAACAGAGGTAGAAGGAAGGTAAGTTCTAAGGGAATTAACCAGGCCCTACCAGACTACTTGGCTCTATAAAATACTTGGATAGTGTCATCAGTACATTAGAGGTGAATTAATGTATCATTCTGCTTCTATGTTTTACCCTTGTATGATAGCCATTGCACATCATCACAAGACAATTTATGGCCACCTACCAGAAAACAAGTTCGACTGGAGTTTGCAATAAAATAGTATGGGCAATGGCAGATGACAGGTAAAGCAGAATGAATGGTTTGGTTATTCATAAGCCAAATGACCCCTGAAAGACAGCAGTAAAAAGCAGTAGAAGATACTCTAAAATAATGTGAGGCTTCAGGTAATGTAAATTATCATGACTGGCAGCCAGAATGTGCTGTTTTATGTGCTCCTTGAGTGCATTTTGGCATGGGGCTGGGAGACATCCTGCAGAGGCCTATTCTCCGCTGTTTGAGGACAGAGCACTTTGTGATCTCATCTCAGGAAAGAATAAGCAAAGGACTTCTCTTCTCCACTGTCCAGCAGCTCACCTGTGCCACAAGTTAACTGGGGGGGAAGGAGCACCTAGTACCACTCATATTTTGCTTGGTCCCTGCCTCTTTTTCTTACGTGTCCCTCCTTGGTTCTCCCTGGTGCACTGACTCCCTGTTGTGCTCCAACGATGAGCCATTTCAGACAGCTGTTTGAATGAAGCAGCCTTGTGCAGCCAAGCTGGGGCTAGTCCTTGTCAACCTTTTAATCCCTGAGCTGGATGCTTCACTGTCTCCAGAGCAGCAGAAAGTACAGAAAAGAACACTCATGTAACGCCTCCTGAGAAATACCATGCTAATTAATGGGAATAGATTCACTTGCAACAGTAGAAAAATGGATATTTTAATGTAACTTGAACGAAATGAGTAATATGTGGCTTGTTCTTCACTAGATGGCTTGTGCATTTCCATCCTGATGTTCAGTCTTTAATATGAGTGTTTAATTGTGCTCTGTGTTGCTTTCATGTGTTTTCTTTGTTTGGAAGAGCTGTCTGCGTTTCACTCGTTAGATGTAAAGCAGTACTATTTTTGTACTGCTTTGTGTAAAGTGTTTTGTAAAGTGCTGTACAAATACCATAGAGAAAGATGTCCTAGTTTTAAGGAACCTTTATAACTTTATAGAGAACTACCTAATAATTTTTATGCCAAGTCATTGTTGCAAGCTTCACTTATCAGCAAGTCTCAGAAATAAATGCTGTGTGTTCACACATCAAATTGAAGCTACTTTATTTCATCATGATCTTTGTCCTTACATTTTTGGTTTACGTAGCTCTCTGGCTATTAAGGTTTTACAAAAATGCTGAAAAATGTGAATCAAATGTAACCAGTTCAGATAGTTAGCGGACGATGCTAAGTGAGTATCTCCCGGGGAATGTGAACTTCTTATTTATCTGTGAACATTGCAGCTAAAACTGACAAAACTGCCAAAATTAAATGTTTTTTGTTCTAGGATTCATCTGCATGGAAAGTATTTCAGCTTTAAGCTTATGAGCCAATTCCAAAATAAATAATTGTATCCATATTACATGAACACGCTCTTTCAATAAAAAAGCTGGTATGAAGCAGGGGATGAGGGTCAACGGGCTCACCTTATTTTTCATGTAAAGGTAATATAGGCATCTACATCAGAATACACACTCAAAATTTAATCTGCTATTAAGGGAAAGCAGTCTGTAGGTCTCTAACTATACCTGTAGCATTATTTAAAACTCTAGGGAGAAAAAAAAAAAGACATAAGGAAGATCATTTTGGCATCCCACCTTGCTGGCACCAGTGAGAATTCTTTTTTTTACAGCATGAAATAGGCAAGGAAAAAAGGTATTTCCAGGCCTCTTCTAGGAGGAAATCAAAGGACATATTCAAATGTGTTTTGAACATCTGCGTGCATCTTACTCTCTCAAATCCCAGAGATGGGCTTGTTTTTGAAAGTAACGGTATGTGAGGAATCTTCCCCTTCCCCACTAAACTCTCGGCAAAATGTCTCTAGCTTGTAAATAATGAATAGCCACTTGTCCAGCCTTCCTGAAAGAATTTTTTCTGTGTAAGTACTTTAGTACTGTTTGCAAAAATGAGAAAATGCAGCACAACTTGGGAATCAGCCTTTCATCTACACTTTTGAATGGAGAATGAGATTGTGGTTGCAGTTATGCTGGTGTAAATCAAGTGTAAGTAATGGAGTTTGCTTTCCTATGTGTTAGTGTGAAGCTGGGATTTTTAACTCTTCCTGATCCGTCAATACTGACATTTATAGGGAAATTGATTTCCTTTCTTCAGAAAGAACTTGCATTAATGTTAGGTACGTTTTCACGTTCCTACTCTTTTTCTACCTTATGTTGCATGTAAAACCAGTGTCTTTTTTACTTAAAGTAGTGGGAGAAAAACAAGATGGTATAAAAAAAACACAACACAACCAAAAAAAAACCCTGCATAACTATTCATAAAACACCTCTGGGGTCTCGTAACTGAAAAAGGAAATCTTACTTTTCCAGTGAAATTACCTTAGCTGAAACTATGTTGATAATTTTTCGGTAAAATGACTTCAGAATTTATAAACAAGACCACTCAAAGAAATACTTCGCTATTTGTCTCTCTTCATAAACATTTTAACTGTACTAACACATTCCAAGAAATACAATATTCATTAAGTCAACACAGTTATGTGTGGGTAAAATTTAAATACGGCTGTTGTCATTTTAATTTAAATTCATTGGTAGGAAGTTCAGTTTAATGGTAGTTGAGTAAAAAAAGAAAATGTGTTCTCTGTACTCATAAATCACCCAAACTTCAATTTATTCAAAACACTGAATTAGGCACTCAGCTAGGGCAGTGGAGAAGAAGAAATTAGATTTCTTCCGTTAATAGCTTTTTTGAGTATGCAAATTAATAGTCAATTGTAAATGGCTTTGTAAAAGCAGATTGGTCTAGAAATTAAAAAAATGAAAAAACATTATTTAGGTAGTGAACAAGTCTATCTCCACTGCTGTCTCTTAAGCTTTCATATAAAACAAATTATTCTGACACCTAGTGAAGAAAATTTCAAATTGCCCAATCTAAAACTAGAAGTGTAAATACTCTTTGGTCTCAAATGATTACTTATTGAAATTAATGGGTGTTATTAGTGCATATCAATGTGGGAAAGAATTCCCTGGCATTAGTTATTGACATTTCAGTGTTGCCTATTAGTGAGCTTTTGCAGAATGAACGAAAATTCTTCAGTTTAAATTAAGTTGTTAAACTGTTTTATGCTGGGATCCAATCCAAGAGTACTAGCTAATCTGCATACTAGGGGAAAACTTCTTATGAAAGTTTCCCTGAGCTTTGGATGTTATCCTTATTGCTTGAGGCTATACTTCCCTCCTCTTTGTTTGTGTACCTCCTTGTGCGTGTAAAGACACATCCTGTAGGAAGTCTTGGTTCAGCAAAGCTCTCACGCCTAAATTCATCTGTGCGCTTTAGGGCCTTTGCTGTACACCGAAACATTTTTGTCTTCACTTACTAAACTGTCTCAATGAATGGCTTAGCCTGCAAAGATGAGAGGCTCCTTGGCTTGGCTGGTAGCGGGACACTCCCTGCTATTTGCTGGGTGGCAGAAGAAAGTGTTGGAGCTGGTTGACTCGGTTCAGATTTTCTAGAGAGCTAAGAGATCATCTCTGTGCTCAGAAAATTACATTCAGGGGCACAGGAGACCTTGCATACTGTGTCCTATTTTAGTACCTCTGCAGGGTTCTGTATCTTAAGGTGGTAGAAATATCCAGAAACAATCAAATAGTGGCGTGCAATATGTATAGTATATAAAAAGCAGATAACCCTGTTTATTTCAAACTTAAATCCCACATTCTGCATGCTACTCCCTGTGTACCTGATGCAGCCCATGGGGATGGGGACCAGAATTCTTCTTGTTTCTTTCTTTCTCAAGGGCCACAAAATATGTCTGAGGACAAAACTGTAGTTAAACTGGCTTTTATAGAAGTGTATTCTACAGTAGTAGAAGCTGTATTGGTTTAACCAATATAGGCTTGCATTATATGAGGGGAGGAGTTGCAAAATAATAAAGCTAACGAATTGCATGGATCCTACAGTTTAGCTGTGTGCTGCTCCTAAGGACCAGCCATACAGTGATTCAACACTTTCACAGTTTCTTCGTTCCTACCTGTATTTCATGCTTGCATTTCATAGCACTTCAGCTTAAAAGGCCTGTGAAATTCCTAAAAATGCTTCTTGTTACAGTCTTGGCCAGAATCTTCATTAATTTCAGAGCGGCCCTTTCCAGCAGTCAGTAAGAGATGATATGACAGCCCATTTCAGGAGAGCTCTTTTATTATTCACAGCCCCTGACTTCATGGCTACAGAGTGCCACCTGATTACTAATAATGGGAGTAGACATTCACTGTATTAATTTCCATATGTAAATCTACCTGAAGTTTGCAGCGGGTTTCCAGAGTGATTGCATCCCTTGCCTTTCTGATGTACAAGAGGGCTTATGGCAGCACCTGTTTCCCCAGTGCTTCCATGCAAACCTTGCAAGGAGAAGGCACCGGGTTTTGGACCAGGCGCAGGTTCACCTGGAAGCTGCGTAACTGAGTTTTCTGTAACCTTGTCTGCCCTTACCCATGCTGTGAGGGGATGCGCAATTTGATGGGCAGTTTGGCTGTGTTACACTCTGCAGAGCTGGGAGGCGCTTGAGCTGAAAATGAAGCTTCACGGTGAGGACTGGTAGTAAGCTCTTTGAGTCTTGTGCACAGGTGCTGGGCAGAGGGTGAGGGCGCAAGTGTTGTATTTATACCTGTGGAGGAACAGGGAGAGCGAAGCCCTTGCCTGTTGGGATCCCTTATCCCCTCTGCCCGAGGTTTGGGAAGGGTCAGAGGAATCTCGTTCCTCAACCCCCAGCCTCCGCCGTCTCCTGCAGGATGCCTAGCAATAGGATCTGAGGAGGTGTCTGCAGGTCCAGGCACCCATTGGAGCAGCTCGCTCCTGCAGAGAAGGGAATTTTTGTAAGAAATGAGCTAATCTTGCTTTTTTTTCAAACTGCACATCTTAATTGAGATACATAGACTTTCCCTAGAAACTGCTATTAACAGTAAAAATTTGTATTCCCTATAATTAAGCAATCTTTTATCCTTGTCCGCTAGGACAAGTATAAGACCTCCACAGTAGTTAACAGTTTGGGTTTTGTTGTCCTAGCTGGCAAAGACTCCTTTAATAGACCACAATGTGCAGACCGGAGAGGTCCTTTAGATTTCCTGAATATCTGTTTCAGCCTATTAAAACCTGCAGAAAGTTTCTGTGGGTAAAACAAATGTGAAATATGGTCCGGTGCTGTTCTGAACACCCAGTGACTAGATCAGCAAAACAGCATCTCCTGACATTGGGCCAACATAAGCTTTAATTCTAAATTTAATTCTTTCTAAAAATGCTGGAGAAAATGGCAAAATCGGTGCCATGGTTCCTCAAGGGTGTCCTGTCTTGCAGCCTGCCCTGCCACAAAGCCCCGCGTGTGTCCCTGCGGCTCCCTCGGCCGTCCCTCTAAGCAAGCTCCGCTCTGTCCAGGGGGGAACAGTGCTCTGTTCCTCCACATGTGAGCACCTAACGGATGATTGAGACTGGAACAACAAAGATAAACTTAAAGTTCTAAAGCAGGAACATGTTCTCTCTTTTGTCCAAACAAGATCAAAGTGACCTGAAGCCAGGGTTTCTCGCCTCTCAGACAGCGAAGCCTGTAAAAATACTTGGGTATTTTTGGGCAGTACTTGGGTAAATGTATTCCAGTCCTGTACTGACGTCAGGGTACTAGAGCAAGATAAATGTAAATCTTTCATATCAATTTGGCATTGCACTGTGTTGAACAATAACGCTGAAAATGCTTTGTTTGGCATAGTTTGATTAATGTTTCTTATACGGTAGATACTACAGGAGTTTATATCACTGTAAAGCAAGGTTTTAAATGCAAGACAACTTAGAGAAAATTTTCTGTATGCTGCTCAAACAAAATGATATGTTTAACCAATATTATCAGAGAGCTGATAAGAGGAGCAATCCTTTGAATTAAATATTTACCTTTTGAGCCATGGTGTTATCTCTATTGTAGAAAGCATCCTAAAGCAAAACATGATGAAAAAAAAGCTCAGAAAGCACTCTCAAAATCCAGAAACCAGTAACTATGCTCTCAGATGAAACAGTAAAAAATATATGCATAGCATTATAAAAAGCTTTTTATAATGGAGTACACTTTAAAAATGGCTTACTCCTAAGAAACAGGATGAATTCAAAGGATGTTTTGAAAGTGGACTTGTCCTATCTTTTACTTATGTTTCTAAAGCAAGTAGTTAAACTGTTTTGCACTGCAGCGTTTTCAAGATTATACCTCATGTCAATTCTTCAGTGCCCTTTTTTTTTTTTTTTTTTTTTTTCCAGATCTTAGCAGTGGCTTATGTTCCCCGCTTAGACCCACTGGCCATGCTGAGTCCAAATGACACTGCACGGACTTCAATGAGATTATACAGCCACTAAACAGAGTCTTTGCGCAGCATGGCTCTATAACAAACAATTCACCCTGTGATTTTAAAGCCTTGAACTTTAAGCCTTTGTATAAAGTGTCTGCCCGCTTAATGCAAAATTCTTCTCCAGATTTATTATGCAAAATCATCTACATATTCACCATTTTAATAGTCCTGTTATACATACACAAATATGGAAACAGGGTTCAGGATGTTCCTTTGTGTGAATTTTGTAGGACAACTATCCATAAGGCAGGTATGTCTCAAGCCACACACATCCTTTCCAGAGTTAGAACTCTAGATCTAAAGGAAAAGCTTTGAGTGATTTTAAATGGGGACCAGTTAAAACACATGACCTTCAGGTCAAAGTCCATGTATGTGCTTAATGCCATTCAAAACTCAGCTTGAGTTTAAGTTTGTGAAACTGATGGGACAGGTAATTCTGTTGGAGACTCAGAGTACTGGAACTTCTTTGTGCACCTAAATGTAGGCAAATAATTGGTAATGTAAATAGTACTTAAAGAAGAGTTAATTTTCTTCCCCTGTGTGTGTGGGAAACAGGACATTTAAAAACAATAGATGATACAATTGTGTTAACATATTTTCTAAAAAAAAAAGGATGGTAGTTGCTATTTCAGTGAAAATAGGATAGGTCAATATAAAGTAATTCATGTGCAAAATCCAAATTCAACTTTTTATAGGCCAAAGAATCTATTCAGAGCAACTTACACAAACATAAATGTGTGATAGCTGCCTTATCTTCTTTCAAAATTGATTTGTGGTCCAAATTCTGTTGTAAAGGATAGGTAAAAGCCTGCTGAAACTAGTTTGAGATGCATGAGCTTACACCATGGGATTCTATTTGATCTCCCCATACAGAAATCCTAGTAAGTCTCTTCGTACTAAGAATTATTTTCTGAATGAAATTGTATCCAGACTCAATTGTGTGTGCTGAGAAACACTGCAAAGGGACTTTTAGGAAGATATGTACTCCTTGTTGTCAATATTTGTCATATGCCAGGCTGACCTTTTGGATGATAATCTTTGTATTTGCAGAGTGAAAAGAGATTGATTTTGTTGCTTTATTCTAATTACACTACAATGTAGAAGTACCACAAGCTTTCGAATGGTATTCAGGAACTGAAATGTCAATAACACAAACAACTTTCCATCTGCTCCCAATTTAATCTGAATGAGTTTGTGATTTTATAGAAGGAGGTTATTTCTGCCACTGGCAGTCGAAAGGTGGTAATCAGTTAATCAAAATGCATTGATTGCTCTAATTATTACATCTTGAATAGGTTTTTTATGAATCTTAGTCACCCACAATTTAGGTTTGGCATGTTTTGCTTTCTATCCAAGGCAAATCTACGGTTTGCAAAAAACTTTGACTTCATCAGGAATAACTTTTATTGAGATTTAGGGCCAGACCCACCAGAGTGTGCTGACAATGTTATACCAGCCCAGTTATGTAAATTGGCTGGAAACAAACCAGTAAAATCAGTTTGATGAGCAACTTTTCATGGTTCCAAGGATACTGAGTGTGCCAGACAACTGGTCTCTGACTGTATTCCTCATAGAATATTAGATATAAATGAAAAGCCTCTTTTCTATATGGACTCCAAGCTTTATCTACAGCTTTTAATTTCTCAACAGAACAAATTACCATTTTGTTATTGTTAGCTAGTACTGCAGTGATAATTCAGCTAGGGGAGAGCGAGCAGGGATCCAGTTGTATTTGATCCTGGACCATAGAGTTTAAAACCTGCACTTCTTCATTATGGTTTCATATGTGAATGAAAAATAAGACTGCTTCATTTCTACATGTCCAAGTTAGGGGGCTAATAGTTTTAAAAAAAAAAAAAAAAAAAAGGCAAATTCCCTCCCCACCCCAAAACTCAAAGCTACTTCTCACAATGCTGAGGAAATGCGATGTAGAAATTTCTCCCAAGAGGACTAAGTGCAAAATCAGTCAGGCTTTGCCTGACTGCAAATGTAAGCCTACGGGAAATTGATTCCAGGTTTAAGGTCTTAGAAATATTTGCCCTACTGAATAAACAAATGAGTACTTGAAAACAAATTAGTAAATGGTCATGTATAATTTCTGTGAATTGAAACCAAAGGTTAGTGATTAAATATCTGAATAGCAATTGCTTTTCAGATATTGATATTAAAGAAGCACCATTTTATAGGAAAAGAGCACATTTGCATAGTAGTTTAATTATGTATGTGAACATATTTGCCTAGAGGTGTGCAAAAGACCAGTGGCCTTTAGATAAAACTTTTAGTGATGCTGGTATTGGAACATGAATCTATCATAGTCTAACAAATATAAACCGGATCAGTCATGCCCCACCTGAAATATTTATGAAGGGTCCTAAGAGCAGATCAAAATGAGTACTGAAGCAATTAGCAGAAATAGAGTAAACTATTTTTCATGAGAAAAATACCTCTACGACTTAATCGTCTATTCATGGAGCGCTATGCATGCTGTCAGAACTCAGCTCAGCCGTGAATTGCAGGAAGGTAAGAGTGAAACTCCACCTTGGACCACGTTGCAGAATAATTGCTCTGTAAGTATCTTGCTCTGGAAAGTATCACTGTAGGTCCCTGCTGGAGATGAGAAGGGACTGCTGGTCTGACTTGATATGACATTTGGTGAGAGCAAGGAACCAGAGCTGGTTATCTGGACTGTAGTAAAGCAGTCTGTTCATTGATGTGATGTTCAAAAGCTGAAGCAGACCTGATGCGAGTGTGGAATAAATGACAAACTTGCAAAGCCTCATTTGTCTGAGGATTCATGATGCAGGTTAATGATGAGAGAAGAGTGAAGCTAATGTTACCACAGGAGTTACAGCTACTGAAGATAAACCTGTCAGGCGTTTGCCCACAGAGAACCAGGGTAAATAACAGAGAGAGCTGGGTAAGGCAGCTGGGAACCGAGAACTGCCTTGGCAGCTAGAGAGTTGCTCTGCCGCTGCTTTCCTCCATGGTGTGGTGAATACGCCCATCCTATGAGAAGGAAGAAAATCTCTGCTTTGAAAAAGCCTACCTTGAGGTTGCCCTGAAATCAGCCAGACTTCTGAGTATTAAGCCTGTGAAAAGAACTTCTACACAGGGCCAGAGTGACTTCCTTATGTTGACAACTTATACCTGGCTCCAGTCTTGACGCTTAGTACATCTTACTTTTCATGGATTCATGATGATTAAGGACAAGCCAGTTAAAAATGGATAGAGGGCAGAGGACTGGCTTTACCATGCACTGCTCTGTAAAGTTATCCTGGAAGGTAACATACCAACAGTACTAATGCTCTTTTTCAAGTGATGGGGAGTACCAAGTACAAGTTTCCTTGTGTCCTCGTTAGAAGACCTTGGATAAAATCTGTGTGCCTTTAACAAATTTGGAAAACTAAAGAGCTAAAATTACAAGTGCCTGTAAGTCTGGACCACGTGTTCTTTGATCTGTCACAATTCTGTGAGACCTGCCAGACAGATGAAGATTTGCATCTGTGAAAAATGATGGAGGATGAGTGAAATGGAAATTAGCTATTTATTAAGAGTCAAAAAAGTAAATGCTTGATAGAATTTGGAGTTTCAAACAAGCTTTGTGGTGTCTGCCAGATTCAAGGAAGAGTAAAATTGCCTTTAAACATTTGGAGTCCCGCATGAAAACTTATAGAAAAAAAGTTCTGGAGTGGCAAAGTGACTATTTCAGACACAGTCTTGCAATAACAGCAACAATAATTCAAGGAGCTACAAACTAAAATCAATCTGAGAGCAGAGATCTAAACATGATAAGCTGAAGATTTGGAAGTGAATTTTGTTAAGAGTGCTTGAAATGTCCAGTGGTGTAACCTCAAGGTAGTTGATGAAAATAATTTGGAAATTATACTGGACTCTGTCTGACAGCTCAGTTGATTTGAGCTTCTTCCTGAGACTGTTTTTCTGATCTCAGAGAGGAGTGCATCACCTTGGTTTTTCTAGTTTAGCAAACATGGTTTCAGGTGTGGCCAGAAAGTCAAGAGCTGCAGGAGTCTCCCACATTGATCCCATGTGGATGTGTGGTACCAAAATCTCTACAGTCAAAAGAAAACGTAATTTTTTAGCTTCCTCTCCCCAGTAGGTAAACGTATGTATATCCTTGTTAGCTACAACTGATTATTCAGAGCGCTAGCTCAAAATCAAGCAAAAAGCAGTAATTTTTGTTTCCGTTCAGTTCTGCACCTAAACGGAAACACAAATGTCTTCAGATTTTATGTTCTTGAGCTAGGAGGGCTAGTCCTCTCCTATTCTTGGTTTCAGCACAGATTCTACCTTGGACAACAGGAAAACCTCAGTGAAGGATTTTTTTTTAAATTTAGATTTGCATCAGTGTTTCTCAGAAACACTTCTTCCTTCGTGCATATCTTCCGTTATTAAAGCAGGTGGTAGGTTATTGATATGGGTAAAGCAATACTGGACAGAAAACAAAAGGCTGACATTTAAAGTTCTGCATTAAAAACTATCCTCAGGCCTTTTCCATATAAAAGCAGTGTTGTCACAAGGTTTACTGTTCACAAATCCATGTTGCTATTTATTGCATACTTTGCCAATTAAAAGGAACAAGCTATATTCCTTGCTGCCTGCGAAGGTAAATCTTTCCATCTGCCTAGTCCTACAAATGTGGGCTAGCTCAAATATTGTCTGAAAAACTCATGTTTGTAAAATAACCCCCTTCTATCCAAACCTGCAGGAAGCCAGGGTATTTTAGGGTAAACAGTGGAATCAGCAAAGGCTCTTTATTAGGCTTTTACTGAAGATGAGACACTGGGCAGAACTAAACATCTTTCAACATCAAATCTCAAGGTGCGAACGCTCAAGCAACTGTTGACTGCCCTATCTTTCATTTCTCCTTTTATTAAATGGTGAACTTTTGAGTAAGCAATCAAATACATTTTAATTCCCATGCCTATAATTTTTGAATGGCAGAGAGATTTTCTGAAGAGCCACAGTTCATTGATACTTATTGCTACCAGTTTATACAATCCTACACCTTAAACCAGATTAAATTAGCAGCGGCAGTTTTGGGAAAAAAATAAAATATAAAAAGGTTGGTTGCTGATGCTTTACTGGCAGAGGCATTCACCCAACCTCCTTTCTCACCTCATCACTTTTGTCAGGAATGTGGTATTGCCCGTGGGACACTTGATAGAATTTAACATTTACCTGCTGGTAGGAAAGAATCACAGAAGATTTTCTTCTACCATACATATGGAACGTAACATCACTGGCACTGGACAGCTGCAAATTAACAGGCTTGCATTACAGCAAAGAAGATTCAGTTTAATAGTCAGGATGGTGATATGTTGGAACACGAGCTATGGAGGTTGTGGTGTCTCCACTACTATGAGCCTTTGAAAGCAGCTTAACAAATTTCTGTCAGAAGAGAGTTGATCTTCCCCTGGGGACAGGCAGGTATATTAAAGGACCCTTTATTAAATGTCCCTCCCAGCATGAAGATCCATGCTTCTAGGCTAAAGCAAAGTAGAAGTGATGTACGCTGGCCATGCCTATTGACCTTGCTGCCAGAGACTCACTGCTGAGCAAATACACCTTGACTTCAGTGATAAACTGTAGTAGTAGATGTCTACATGTCACAGGACATAGAAAATCAACCTCTGCTGAAAGCTGTTTTCACTATGCAGAACCAAGTCAAAACTATGGGGTTTTTTGTCTTCTGGTGACCTAAAGCCAGCAATGTAGCCCTGCCTCCTTCTGCTCCTGCTCCAGAAGCAGGTGGTGGAGCCCAGCCCTCTCTTAACCTGGTGTTGGACACCAGACGGCATCTCTCCCTCACCCTTCCCTTGAGCAGCGCAACTCAGTCTAAATTCTCTTCTTTTTTTTAACGTGTGTGGTAAAAATGAAAGGAGTGTTTTCCTCAGTAATTTTGCATTAGGAGGATACCAATGTTTTCTGTAGCTGCAGACACAGTTTTGATTTTTTTATGTTGCTTTTTAGAGCCAGGATTCTCAAACATCTGCTCTTGCACTTTTGGAATTTATTAGCAAGCTATAAAAATAAAGGAGGGGGAAGTAATCTCTAATACCCTTGGTGAGTGATGCACAGCTTGGAGCACGGGTTTCGAATTGAAGCTTTAATGAGTTTTGGCCCTGACTTAGAGTGGTCTCAGAGGTGGCACGTATTTACCAGTAATCTATTACAGAGGTATTAAATGTAATTTTTGTAAAAGGATTCTTGAAAGGTGGATACAGACGTGTGAAGTTGTCCTGTTTATGTGATGTCTGTAGGCTGATTTTGAAACAAGTGCCAATAAGGCACAAGGCAAATTGGTCCTCAAACTAGATTTCCTGACAAAATTGGACAGAAGTAGGAGGAAAAAGCATCTCCTGCGCCTTCCTTTGGCTACAGATGTGCATATGGTTCCCATATTTTCCTAGTGCTTTTAAATCATCGTTGTGATAGGGTGTATAAAACTCTTCCCTGATATCTTTGTTGCTTAACAAGTTGACCTTGAAGCAAAGCATGATTATTGTCCTTGTCTCCTCCTCTTTAAATCTTTGTATCAGCCTTGCAGCTTTTCCATTTCTACCTTCCATTTATTAATCTTCAAAGCTAATATACTGGGCTGAATTTACCAGCATACTCTGGTTGGTTTGTGCAGCCTTGGCGATGCAGGAGAGATGTAAACTTACACCAGCCAGGCAAAGGCAGTTTTATAGCCTCTGAGTATTGCCAGAGAAAAGCAAAGCAGCTGGAGCACATCAATGAATACATCCCATCATTTTATGTTCTGAACGATAGTTCTCCTAAGAGCACTGACAAATATTGGTTAAAATAATTAGTTGATCTCCCTTCACCTATAAGCCTGCACTAGAGAATTCTATCTTTCCTGAAGAAAAGTTTTGGTCTGAGGGCCTAAAATTGCACTTGTTTTTTAATAAAACTGACCTGAGAGGGTTTGTGTGGGGAGGGGGAGACAGCAATTAATTATTTGAAAAGAGCAGTTCCTTCCTCCTGCATTTCCTGGGACAGGCTGCCCAGGGAGGCTGTGGAGTCCCCTTCTCTGGAGATTTTCAAGGCCCGCCTGGATGCAGTCCTGAGTCATGTGCTCTAGGCAATCCTGCTTTGGCAGGGGAGTTGGACTAGAAGATCTCTAGAGGTCCCTTCCAACTCTGAAGATTCCATGATTCCTCATCTAGATGGTTCGCAGTTCACTGCCTATTTATCTTTTTTTTTTTTTTTGGAAGTACTAACCATAAGTCATTGTTATCTTTCTCCCTCTGACCGCAAAACTGGGAGAGCTCCTGGTTCATCCTCTTTCTTAACAGAAGCATAATCGAGTGCCATACAAACAGCACTGCACTTAATAGTAGTTTCAGCAGAACAACCAGGCATTAAAAGGACTTGCTGAGAGGATTTGCTTCAAAGGAGAGCTGAACGCTCCTTCTCTTCCCTCCAGATGAAGTGTCCAGTGGCTGTTGTGTGACATTTCATTGGGATGCTCAGGCTTCAGCTGGTTAGTTTATCTAAGATAGTAGAGCTTATGCATGGATAAAGAGGAGCTACTTCTCTGGGACAGCAAGCACAGTATCACAAGCACTAACTTACTCAAAAGACAAGCTTGATCCTCTGCTCCCACCGTACTGATGGGTTCGGGAAACATCCTGCACCCCCTGGTTCCTAGAGAGGTATTAATGTGACTTGTTTCTTTCTCCCCAGCAAGCAAGAGAGTCTGCAGCCTGGGAGAGAACATGTCCAACCTTCCTTAGGAAAAAAAGTGGCCTTAAACTAATGTGTGATCTTTAAGAGAGCTGTCTGCTAAATAGTTCAACATGATGAAATTTGTGACCTCTGCAGCTTCTCTTTCAGTTTCAATAGAGTTGCTGTACAGATTATTTTTTTTAATAATGCTCTACATGAGCTAGTCTGTCTCTTAAGTCCCATTTTCTTTGCCTTTCACCTGCAGCACTTAATCTTTTATAAATGAAATTGGCTTTTAACAAAACATATATTTTCCAGCACAATCTTTGAAATGTCCCTTTTATAGTTGGCATTAGAAATGAAATTACCTGGAAAGCAATATTTCCTCTACTTCAGAGACAAACCCTGAGCTATGCTTACAAGCAGTAAAATATAAATGTATCCAAAAGAAAGTGAAAAAACCTTGCGCTAACTCTTCAGATAGAGACAAAAAGCTAGCTGTTAGGGAGTTGACCATTTTAAAATTTCAGACTTCTTCGAAGGTTGCTGTTTAATGTCCTTTGCCAAGTCAAGTGCTGAGTTGATATGTAAGAACGAACAACAAATCTTTACAATTCTGCTAGACAAAGACTGCAGAAAACTAAGGATTATTGGATTTTTTTTTTTTGTTTGAGAAAAGGGTATTATAATCCAAGCTTTAAATTCGAAAGCAGATGGTAGATTTCTTTCTTTATAAACAAGCAAATGTCAGCCAAAATATTAAGGAATATTTCAGGGTTCTAGGGGTTTATTACAATAAGCTTAAAAATCCCAAATTGTCTGATCTGTCAAGGAGCTCATAATTGCAGAGACTTACTTAAAGTAATCCAAGGTTTTATTGTGAGAATAAGGTGATTTCTTTGTCAGATATGTTTGATTTGGAGACTTCAGAAAATCCAAGATATTCAGAGTTCTGTACCTTTTACACATGTAAGTGAATTTAATGCATCTCCTTTACACAAAAAAAAATAAAAATCAAGAAGAAATTTACAGTTTTATCAATTGCTTAAAAATGTTAACCTACGCTTTCTGGATTTGCAGAAATGTGCAAATAGATGAGACTAAGAGCTTATCAAGGCTGATCTTAAATTCTGGTAGGATTTAGCTGTGCTTGTGTAGTTCAGTTTTCATATATTTGATTTCATCTTTTTGATACACTACCAGAGTTAATATTCAGCAGGTTTCTGAAACGCACTGGAACTCGCAGTAGGGTTGTGTTTTGTTACTACTCTGCGGAAAGGAAAGATCCCGTTCTGTTACATTTAAATTGAATTTCTGCAAAACATCAACAAATCAATCAACTCCATCTTACGCATATGCTTGAGAGAACAGGCAAGCATATACCATTTCCCCCCCCAGCTGACAGTCAATAGTCCCACTGCTGTGATGGTGATAGGCTCAAAGGCTGCTAATTATTTCTGTCTCTGATCCGTTTTACCCCGCAAAAGAAACTGGAGGGAGCTGCTTGACTTCACAGACGTGAGTCCTAAGTGTGGTCCACTTTTTTTCCTGATTTATGTTATTCATAGTCGCAAACTATCTGAATTTGGAGACTTGAAGGAAGGTTCCTTGGTTTTAAGCTTCCCCACATAACTACCCAAAGTTGGGCCACAAACCGGGGTGGGGGGGGGTGTATGGAATCTATCTTACTTGATGTTAAAAAGTGTTATAAGTAAGTTGAGAAGTACAGGACACGTTTGGAGTGGTGATGATGATGATGTTACGCGTGCCGAACCTCCTCAGTGGCAAGCCACAAGGAGAAGAGCAGTCCCATCCTTCAGCTAGCTGTTGTGGCTCCCGATTTGAGAGGAGGGCTCCTTCAGGTTAAGATAATGGTAACTGTAGTGGTTAATGTCATGGACAGATTGCAGTCAGACATCAGCTACCACCTTGTCCTGCAGACAGGTCTCTCAGAAGAAAGTTCTCCAGCAGCAGTGCTTCAAGCCAGATGCCTGGAGCCAAAAGCTGATTTTACTACAGCTCCTGCCTCTAGCTGGGGCTGTCAGGCAACCTAGTCAGGCTGGGCAGCGGTACACAGATAGCTTAGTAATAACTGGGGTAGGTGGACCTCTCTTCACCTGTTGTTTTCAACCCAAATGAGTGTGTCTGAGCAATTGAGAAGGCTGGGCTTGACCACGTACACCAAGAAGTACGCAATTATCCCATTGAAAAGGCTGAGTCTCCCTTCTCCACCCACCCAAATGAGGTCCTGGAAATCTTATGCGGGGGGTTGCTAGCCCACTTCACCTTAGTAGAAGATTGGTATTTCGTTGGTAGGTTCTGTGGCTTTGTGGAGACCTAACCTGACATTACATCTGTATATGAAGGGGGAGGGAATGGTTGTATGGAAGCAGAGTTGTAAGCTCAATTTTAGGCTGAGCAACCCAGGAGGAGGAACTCATTTTGCTGCGAGGGGAGAAAAAGGAAAAAAAAGAGGTCTGGGCTGATTTTTATTGTCTCATCATTTTTCTCGGTTACTACAAATGAGCCCAATGAACGTGGGTTGTACTCGCAGTGGAAAGCACCATCAGTAGGGTCTCAGAGAGTAACAAGTGCAGCAGTGGGTCCTGCTGCAGCTTCCCGCGTTGCCGTCAGCACTGATCTCAGCTACAGAACTAGCAAGGGCCTGTTCATTTTTAAAACAGCTGCTTTACAGGCTTGTCAGTAGTCATAAACATGACTGGCAGTCATCACCAGAGCTGGTCTGTCCAACATGGAATCCTCTGGGTCAGGGAAGTTCAAGGAAGGAGGAATACTTCTTGATTGTTTTTATTTTCTCAGTATATTCTGATAGCCACATGTTTTCTGAAAGCATTGCCAGAAACAATGTTGCCCCCATTTCTGTGCTGCTACAAGATACTCGAGCATATTTTCTAATACTGCAGGAACATCCAGTTTGTCCAAACATACAGATCCTTGCCAAAAAGGCTGGGCCATTTTTGATAAGTGGTTTTGTTGCACATCTAGTAGGGAAAGATATTCTTTGTCTTGGCTTCTGTCCCTAATCCAGCTCTGTAGATTTATAAAGTCTTATAAAAGCAGACTTAAAAGTATTTAATGTTTCTAGCTGTCTGA
The DNA here is from genome assembly GCA_013398915.1 of Dromas ardeola. Lineage (NCBI taxonomy): Eukaryota > Metazoa > Chordata > Aves > Charadriiformes > Dromadidae > Dromas > Dromas ardeola. Next base: position 99,325 of record VYZM01015026.1, on the reverse strand, counting down.
GTTTGTCCCTAATTACATTTTCTATTCCCTGCAGAAACAGAGAGATACTTTTTAGTATTGACTTTCCCATGTTGCTATTGTATTCCCAGTAGCTTTCACAGAAATAGTCTTCCTAGAGCAGTATTAAGTAGTAGTGATTATCTGATAGTGTAATGTTGTATTTTGGGAATATCAGCTCCCACAGACTCATCAAAAGATGATGGGCCTCATTATTCTAGGGAATGTGTGAAGTAAGGAATGGCATGTATTGCAGAGATGAGGACACCAGCATCAGTACTGGCACGTATATCTGAAGGACTGGAGGTGCAGACGTGTATTGTTTCTTTTAGGGGAATATCTGAAGGTTATGGAAAACATTGAAATTTCATTCCATTGTACTGTAATAGTTTAGATATAATATCATAATTAAGTCTAAAATGAGGTTATAATTAATAAATGTTGCTATATTATTGTTATAGTCACAGTTGTATGATGTCCAAAGGGCTGCAGCTTCTTCCTTTGCTCCAGCACCCCATCTGTGCAGTAATTCCTTAAAGTGCCATGGGAAGTCCGGATGAAAACGTAGTTGCTAATGCATAGCTAGCATCAGGTAGCAGAAAACTGCTAGGCTACCTAGAAAGATCAATTTATTTCAATAGAGTAATTAGTCTACTTTTCTAAATAGAGAACAGAAGAGGGATTTAGAGACCCAACTGTAGATACCTAATGCTATTTTAGGTGCATTAAGCTGGCTGCCTGGCCTCCAGCTGTGGCTCTAGAAAGAGTCACGTCTCCCATAGCTCTTGCCTGGTATATGCCAGCCCTTTACAGACTTCTCAGGTACCCTGGGGCATCTAAAATGGCACAGGGCATCTCTATTTATACACCTGAATCTCCCCCTAAGACTGCTGAGGAGTTAATTTTGTGAACTGGAATTAAAATCTAAAGTCCTAATTATGCTGCATAGTCATTTAGCATTCAGAGTTGGGTTTCCTTCTGCTCTGTGTCAGGAGAGGAGAGGAAGGGTTGGCGTTTGCCGCCTCCTCCTATTATTCAGCATGTTATGCGCTCAGTGGTTGCCACCTTCCAACCTAGTTTCCAAATGCACGGTATTCTTCAGGGTGAAAATAAAATGCAAAAATAGGAAATATTACGTGCCGTGCTATAGAGTTTCTATGTTGGTGGCACAAAAGTTGCAGTGCACGCGAAAGACGCTGTCGTTGCCATTTTTATCTTGTTCTTAGCGAGGCCAAACTTCCGATCTCCTGGGAATTTCCAGATGAGGATGCTGGTGGGATATATAGAAAGGGGTTGCCTTTCCCCCCCGCCCTCTCCTTCCTATCTTTTTTCTTCTTTCTTAAGCTAGCAGGAATGAAAAGAGTAGGCAGTCTTTATTCAAAATACAGACTTCATGGCACATTTCACAGGCAAATGATGATGAATGAACACATTGCAAGATCTAATAGTTGAAACTGAGACACGTTCTGTCTTTAAAATGAAAGAAAACTGTAAAAAATGCTTTAAAAATCATTTGCAATTAGATCCATTAGAAGATTTTGTTTTGTCTTTGGTCTTTTGAGCAAAAGCTTGATATCCTTTGTATCAGGTAGTGTATTTTCATGAAAAAGAAGCTGTGTTAATGTGTATAAACGAACAACCTCCCCTGCTGTGATTCAGCAGTCATGATGGCTGTTTGTACACAGGTAACATGAGGGGAAATTTGTACCAGGTTCCCATCTCTCTGATCTTCAGCAGCCTTTTCTCTCAAATCTCAAAAGTCTCCTGCTTATGCTGTGATTTTGTTACGGTTATCTGAAGATTTATTTTCAAATATAAGTCCTTTAAAAGGCACATACATTATTTTCACATTTGTAATCCATATATACTAGTTACAGATGCTAAAATTTTGAAACAAAATAAAACCAGGTTAATTTAGAAAAACGTTAAAGCATTTAAACAGTTTTGGTGAAAAGATGTATTTTCCAGATGTTTTCATTCAGATCTGCTTTCTAAAAAGCCTTGGCTTTGATGATTGGATACTTTATGCTGAAAAATATTTCTTTTTGAAAATTTCTTACCAGATTGGCTTGTATTAAGGGAGTTTATTTTTCTGTGAAATAGGATAATATGCAATGCAAAACACTTCTCATCAATATTGAACATTTGATTCAAAAACATAAATGTCTGGGATTAGCCTGAGATAGTAATTTCTTTGGGAAAAATACAGTATTTTTTTACATACTAACTCATTATACATGAAATAAAAAAAGAAACCAATTTAACTAACTGCAAAAAAAATCAGAGCACATTACGCATTATAATTTCAGTTTATCTATGGGATTCTATCCTGCTCTGAGGGCTGAAATGACCGTATGAATTGACCCGAGTATACAACTGAAACACCTGAATGAAGTTAAGCTGTGTCCAGTTTCACACCCAGTTTACTGAGCAAGTAAACTTGCAATGAAATTTGGATCCAGTTCTGGACAAACAAAAAAGCTTCCATAGATTCCAGATCACTGCCTTCACCACAGGGACTTTTTTGCAGATTTACTTATACTGCTTTGGCAGGCGTGAGTACAGAAATACGGCCCAAAAGATCAAACCCAACCATCTGGGTGCAAATAACAGGGATAGGAAACAGCAGAAATAGTTATAGTACTCTTTATTGTAAGACTTTCTATGGCTTTTTCTACTTGATCAATTTGAAATTCACGTATATAAGATCCAGACATAAAATCTGCAATGTGATGTTATCAAAGCGTGGTGGGTTGACCTTGGCTGGACACCAGGTGCCCACCAAGCTGCCCTATCACTCCTCAGCAGGACAGAGAGGGAGAAAATAAGATGGAAAAAAGCCCCACCTTGTGGGTCAAGATAAAGGCAGTTCAATAAAGCGAAAGCAAAGGCTGTGTGTGGAAGCAAAGGAAAACAAAAGAATTATTTTCTACTTCCCATTAGCAGGCACTGCCTAGCTACTTCCTGGGAAGTTGCTCCAGAAGACAAACATCATGATAACGAATACTCCCCTGTCCTTCTCCTTTCTCTTAGCTTTTATTGCTGAGCAGATGTCATACATACCGTATATCCCTTTGGTCAGTTTGGGTCAGCTGTCCTGGCTATGTCCCCTCCCAAGATCTTGCCCAGCCCCAGCCTGCTGGTGAGGGAGGGATGTTGGAGAAACAGCCTCGGTGCTGTGTGAGCGCTACTCAGCAATAGCCAAAACACTGGTGCTTCATCAACACCTTTGTAGCTACCAACACAAGGCACAGCACTATGGGGGCTGCTATGGGGAAAGTTAACTCCATCTCAGCCAGACCCAATACGCAAAAACTTAGAGCCTAAATAAACTCAAAGACTATCGAGCCTAAATAAACAGTGCGCATATCCTAATATACGCAACATCTTTCACAGAAATAGTATGTAGGCTTTTGATCAGTGACTGAGTTGGTATGTTTATTGCCATAGGAAAAGAAGCATGAATACTTCCTTACTCTCTCATGCTAATATGTGTGTCAATGTTTAATGCTTAATGTCTGAAGTCTGCACAGAGTTTATCCGTCTGTGGAGTAACAAAGACTCTGGTGGAGCTTTCTCAGTCTCCTATTGTGGTAGGCTCTGTGTAAAAAAGCCTAAAATGAAAAATGTGTGCTGCTTTAAAAAAAAGCTCTAAAATATTTTGACCGCATAGAGAGGTTGTCAGAAAAGAAATGAAATATAAATATGATGATTTTTTTTTTTTTAAATGTGCTGCTAGACCATCTCTGCTCCTAGTGAAGTCAGCGACTCCCATGCCAGCACTGACCAGGCAGGGCTACCAGTTGAAACTCTTGAAAATATCAACATAATAATTAAACAGCCTCAACAAAAACTACCTGACGTAATCCCTGTAGCATAAAAAAAGCGACCTTTGTGGGTGATGCAGCATGCTTTATTTGGACTAGTTTTCTGTACTGCCAAATATCGGTGAAATGAAAAGGCAGGTTGTTCAAAGAGCAGCAAAGCCCTTTTTTAATCTCCCTGTTTCAGTCCCGGAGTCTGGATTCACTTAACTTTGAGATGTATCTTTGCGGTCTCAGAGTACATTTTGCACTGGGTGCCTGTTAATGGCAGGTGTAAGCAATAGGATTTAAATGAATTGAAGAGCGCTGTGTGAGATGCTTGAGCAGCATGACAGCAGCCACAAAAGCTTCATTGTTTTTTTGGAAACAGGCCCGCAGGCTCACACAGACAGCGCCGGGACTAAATGATGGGCCCTTCTTTGGGAATTGTTCCTTAGCAAAAGCAAATTTGCTTTTCCTAAGGGCTAACAGCTCGCTTATGTGTGGGCTGAGATTCAGGGCATGCATTAGCTTAATTATGGTGCTGTTTCCCTCAAGTGGGTCTGCTGCAAGGGACAATGCGAGTAGCACAGGTGGCTTCAGCACAGGGCACATGGTCTAAAAGCAGGAAAGCTGTTTATTAGCACATTATTTTTAAATAAGAAGTGCAATTCTGAGCCATTTGGTCGTTCTAACGAAACATAGAAAGTATTTACTAGATGAAGCACAGGCAGCACTGTCAGTGAAGGACAGCATTTGTGGTTGAGTGGTTGAGCGGTGTGGGCTTAAAAACACAGTCTGGTCTAAAATAGATCTGAAGTAAGGCCTCTCCTTGAGCTTAGCATCAGTCATTTTGTCTAACACAGACAGAAGGTCTCCTCACAGCCTTGGAAAAATTTGGAGTTACTTGTGCATCATTACAAAATGCCTGCCCTCACACTTTTGCCAGAAAAACTTTTGTGGGGGTGAGTTGTTCCTGAACGTATATCCCCACTTTACCATTGGTGTGATCCATCTGCTGGGTTCTCCCCATATACAGAGGATCTGATCCTGAACTGTAAGACAGACTCCAACACACTATTAATTCAAAGAAACAAAGCATTTCAGTATGTGTCTCCAAGCATCTGATAACCTTCTTGCAGCTGCACCGAGGCTGGGGATGGAGGAGGTGTGGAATGCGTTGGTGGTGTATCTCAGCTTTTCAACTCATGTTAGAACTTGACACAAAGGAGGACCGGGATCAGCTGCTGCATGGCGGCACTCTGTCCCACGCCAGCTGTCCTGCAGGGGAGAAAGATGGGAGCACATGGTCACAGGTGGAAAGCTGGAGAATGGTGTTAGGCATAGCTAGAAGGCAGCAGACAGGAGGCAATGGTAGGGTGTGGTGACTGGGAGACTGAAAAAGACATCAGAGTATGAAGTTGTAGACTTCAGTAAAATGGATGAGGTGAAAGATTTGGGTTAATTAGGACCTAACAAAACCTAGCATTGATATTCACTACTAGATTTTCAAAACTGATCAAATCAAATTTCTGGAACCAAAGACATGGGCTTCTTGTGTGAGTCCTAGCAAAAAACCTCAATTTTTGATGTAGTCCCTTACTTCTACATGTTTAAACAGTACTACTGGTTTACCATTTAAAATATTTATTACTGTTACTGACTTTAAATGCCTATATACACTCCCAACTACCTTAACTAAAATGAAATAACATTAAAGCCACGTCTTTAGTTGCTAGACATAACCTCTACTAAATATAGTGAAAACTTTCAACACTGAAGTATTTGCTGCTTAATAAAAGTGAAATTGGAAAGTGCTAATTTATGTGTTTTGTAAGCAGGGAATCCCATAGAAAGGGTTGCTTTGATGTGGCTTTCTGTGTGTTTGCTCTTATCTGAAGAAAGGCTAGAAGGGCAGGATTTCGAGCAAGGTGGTGGAATTCACAAACAATTGAAGAAGAAGGGCTTTTAAAATGGGGTTTTGACACTTTTGGTGGGAATGTAATTTCCTCACACAAATTCCACAGCCACTTCAAACCACTACTCTAACCTTAGGACTACGTGATAGGTTTTGGTTACTAAAGCCATGTTGTTGCAGGCTGATCAGTCAAGTTGTCTCTTCCAATCCACCTCTGCCCAGCACAGTTCTGAAGAAAGTCTTTAATCTCAAGTGCTGAGGAATGATCCTGACCTGCTGCTGCTGATCTATATTGCCTTATTATTAATTTTTTTTATTCCTCTGTGGTAATCCTAAGCTTATGGACCCATTTTCCTTGTTTTTCCTCCATCCAACACCAGGATGAAGGGATGGCTACAGAGCCTAAGGCTTTAAGAAAACTGTCACTTATTTCAGTTAATAAAATACAAATTTTTTTCAGTCTTGTATTTGTTAATTTTGAATTATAAGTAGGTTAAAGATGGTGATATCAGTACAACATTACTTTTTAAAAAAACACTTTATGACTTAATTTATGGTTTAATCTTAAATACGGAAAAACATAGTTACAGTTCTGGTGGGTATCCCTCTTTGGGGAATTATCAGTTGTCTTTGAGAGGCCCTAATCCGGTAGGACCTATTTTGCTGCCAGCAAAGGGCTGCAATCCTAATTTTGCATGGATGGTAGTAGACTCTAAGTATTTCAATGCAGGAAAGAGATCATAGAGATGTTACAGGACTCCTAGGAACATAACTGCTCAGAGATAATAAAAAAGTAAATTGAAAATTTTACGTTATTAGGAAACGAATAGAAAGCAAAAGTAAACCACTCTGCATACTTCTGTTGTGTGCTTGCATCTTTAAAGCTACATGTAGTTCTGATTTCCCACCTCTGTTTTAATGAGGATGTAGTAGTATTCCTAGGAAAGAAGTAGGGAATGGGAGGCAGGGATCAGCAGTACAATACGGCTTTTTTGCAATAGCTGTGGGTTCAAAACAAACACAAAGGTTTCACAAAGGCAAACTCAAAACAGAAGCAAATGACCTCAAGTGTGCAGGCATTTCACCTAGAGTACTACCACTGGGTTCTCAAAAGTGTACAAAATGCCTTGATCTGTGTTCAGTTTTCTTTGTATTTTGCTGTTTCAATTTCCTCTGTCTTCTGAAACCTTCTTTGGAATGGGTTCAAGTAGTCGAGAACAGGCCGCAGGTTTTCTGCAGAGCCACTATGGCCTCTAAACTGCTTAGTTCCTTGCAGCACAGATGACCTTCTCTGGTCACCTCACCGTAAAGCTGTTTGGTCCCCTCTCGGCTCTGAAACAGCGTGGTCTCTCCTCTTCTCTCTCCAGCGTTTCTGGTGCATCTTTTTGCTGACGGTCCTTTCCAATCCCTCCTTTGTCAACTCATCTCACTTAGAGAATTTCAGAAATTGGTGGCTTATCAGCTCTTGACTGTTACCTTATGGTTTCTCAGAAATGTATAAACTATACGTACGTTTTACAAATTACTCTGGACCTGTATTGGTCACATTAGTTTTTTTGGTCTGAACAAAAGAATTGTGGGGTTTTTTCCCTGCTACTCCATGGTTAAAGGGTCTTAACCTGTGGCTAGAATTCATGCAGAGCTTCTTTTAAATGGTTGTGAATTTATTCATGAAGGTCCTTACGGAAGTTCCGTTCCACCTCTATACATCACTGTCTTTTATTTTGCCTGTTAAAAAAAGGGATGTTTGTGTTCTTCTATTTCCATCAACTTTAATAGGTATGTTTTGGGTATATATTGACCTTTTTAGAAAGCTGCCTGATTCAATTATGACATGCTCTAGAAAGTACAGAATTCTGAGTTTAGTTTCCTCATACTGCATCTCTATTAGAGAAATATTCTTTTCTAGACAGTTAACCTTTACTATCACTCTTCTGACTGAATCATCAGCAATTATTTTGTCCCTGAGGAGTGTTTTCATAGATTTATGGGTAACCATCTTATGGTAACATAGTCACAGAAAGGGCTTTATTTCTACTTTTTTAAAAATAGCGCAGGTGTGCGTCACCTAGGAACAAGTTAATGAGCCTCCACGAGTTGGTACAGGAGCTGGTCATTGCCTGCAGTGGGAAGTAGGGTGGTGTGAGCCATATGAAAATGAAAGAAGACTTTGCAGTCTAGCATTGTTCTGGGGATCCTTTTTGATAATTAGGAAGAAGCTGTTTTCAAGGATGTTCTGCATGCAGCTGAAAAAATGGTGTAATTCTTCCTTTTGGCACGTGTGTCACTATGACTTACTTCTTTCATGAAATTAAGCATCTATGAGCCCTGTCTTGTGAGTCCTCAGGGAACGACTTCTCTGTGATGGTGGCGGGGGGGTGTAGTCATAATCCTTTTTTCAGATGAGGTTATAATTCTTATTCTGGTTGGAGGCCCAGACAGATACAGGCTTATAAAATTTGTAGAATTATTATCAAGACATATATTCCATAGCTAGGGGACAGTAATTCTGGATCATAAAGCCTCAAAGAGCATTTAATCCAGCTATGTTACACAAGAATGGGATTTGTTGGCATAAAAATAGCAATCCCCTTTTTTCCGGCCTCCAATTCAGTGCAGAAAAAAGAGGAAAATCTGGGTTTTGACTGATGAGCCCTGGCAAATCTCGCCGTTGAGGTTTAAAATGTTACCCAGTTTTCCCTCCGGTCTCACTGCCAGGGGTTACGAGCCCTCTAACGTAGCCTGCAAGGGAACCTGCACCTTCATCCATTCTGCAGTTTCTGGGCAGATTTCAATATTTTGTTTTAAGCCAGTGAGTATATACTAAGATAACAGGTTCTTAACATGAGCAACTGGTTCATTTCTGCTGACTTTACCTTGCAGCAACCTCCACCAAGAGGGCTAGGCAAGCAGCTAGGACTAGCGTTACTTTGAATGACTAACAGCAAGATTCGACTGAACTCATCTATCTAAGCTGTGTTATGTTATGCAGCTTCTTTTTGTCTTTCTCATGCATACCTACAGCCTTTGCTGACATGAAGAAATAAAAGAGAAAAAAGGATAGAAATGAAAAAGCAAGGTTAAGCATTCAGCAGAAGTTTAAGTTCTATTAACAGACTTGACAAAAATTCAGGAGATGTGTTTGAGCTAAGAAAGTTCATTGATCCCTAGTTGTGGTCCCTGTTAACCATTCAAATTGGGGAAAAAAAAAAAAAAAAGAAAAAAAACAGAGTTTGTCTTTACAGACCACAAAATTTGGCCCCCATATGAAACTCTGTTATGGTGAGCAGGTGATGTTAGCACAGCTGGAAGCTGGATGCAGCACTTACGCAGCCACCACACACAGTAAGGATGGACACACCACATTACCCGTTAGCAGATTATGAGTTATAACCTGGAACCATTTCAAGTCATTTGCTTTTGTTTGTGTTACTGTGGTTTCTCTGAATGAAGAGAGTTTGCGGTAAACTGTTCTTTGGGTTTGTAGCTTCTTCAAAAATGTATACCATAACTTTCCTCCTTCATCCTTCATGGAAGCAACTGCTACAAATTTTGATGTGCAGCTAGGAATCTGCGTCCCACTGATTTTCAGTGAGACTCAGTCACTTGAATGTCCAGATCAATTATGAAATAGGATTTGGGGCCCTGCTTCCTTCCTGCCGCTTATAGAAGTGTTTAACCTGAAATGCTTCATTCTTTGGCACTGCAGTTATTCAGTGTCTGCTGAAGTATTTGTAATCCTGATGTAAATGTACAAAATGTTATTTGAATACATTTTAAAGTGTGGCAAAAGCATAGCTGAATAAATTTCAAGAGCTTGATCCAAGACTGAGTGACATTTTAGACATTTTTGGACAGTTTGGTCAGAACTCAATTGAATAATATTGTCTGGTTTTGCTAGTTGCAAGAAATGTCATTTTGGAAAACTGATGGATATTGAAGATTTGAGGCCTGTATGATAAATTTTGTACAAGTTTTTCCTTCGTGACACTAATATTTGTGACTTCAAAATCCAAATTTGTTATAAGACATATAGAACAACTTGCTAATGTTAGATTGAATAGAGCTTTACCTGCTTATCTAGCAGCATAATTCTTAGGCTGAGGTAATTAAAATTAGATGTCAGAGTTCCTATAAGGAAAAACACAGATACAATAAAGTAAAATAACCCACCTGATGTTAATGATGATGGCAGACTGATGGCAAGGTAGATTAGATGACAGACTTTGCAGAAACGTGATTATATAACTTTTGTGCAATTTCCCTTCTCTTCCAAACCATTTGTTGAACCATCTGTTTAGATTTAAGAACTAACCCCCGATCAGGCCAGGACCAAATGCACGCTACCATAAGTAAGGTTAAACAACGTAGCCACAAGTTTATAACCTCTTTGAGGCAACATCTTCCTTTTTTAACCCAGTGTTTTCCTGGTGCAGAGTGAGTTTTCTGTCCTTGCTGGGTACCATGAGCCCAACTTTGACACATACAAAAAATAACAGAAACTTGTGATTTCCAGATTGTGAGGTGATATTGCAATTAAGATAGTCAAAATCTTCAGATTACAATTGTTAATATGTTTTTTCCCCAGAATTTGAGTGGTGGGAAATGTTTATTACCTTAGAAATATTAAGATTTTTGTTGAATAACTGGCAAGACGGTCACCACAACTTGCTGATGTTACATAGTGGCAAGAGAAAAAAAAAAAAACAACAAAACAAACACAGTAATTGAATTCTGAGACTTCTTTATTCAATATTTTCTTTTTTGTCATTTAATATTTTAAGGGAATGATAAGAGTAAATGTCTGGGACACCCCACTGGTTTCAACAATAAAGTAAAGCCAGAAATTAAGAGAAATTAAACTCTTTCACCCTCGGCCTCTGAAAATTCCCTTTCTGATTGCAAAGCAATTGTGTTCCTTTTGTTGGTGTCACTTAATGTTGAACAGGTAAAGTATCAGCCTCTGTATATGGCATGGCTGTTATGCATCTCTGTCTCACTAGAACATGACAAATATTAGGTAACTGTGCACTGTGAGCTGACAGATCACCAGGGTTTCCACTGTTTCCAGTCTTTACGGCTACTCTTAGCACATCTGCAATGTGTTATCTAGAAGAACGCAAAGTAAATTTGTTTCTAAAATACTGCAGAGGAACAACACAAGGCAAAGAAACAGTTTTAAGCACTAGGAAAACAACTAGTTTTAATGTTTAATGCAACATATTTTATATAGCCTTGTTATAACTATTTACTTGACCTTTTTTCCATCTGGTTCATCATGTATTATTAAAAGCTTTTAACAAGATGCATACAGTACTGGCTGTATCTGCCTACTGTTTACATGAATAGCATGCCTGGGAATAATAAACTACAAGCTTTCTTTAAAAGCATTATAAATGGATGTATAGCAGAAGCAAGAGTTACTGTTAAGCAGCTCTTAAGACCCTTATACACGGCGTGCTTTGCATGCAAGTTTAGTCTCAGTGAGGAAGGGAACCTTTTACAAAACTCTCATGCAGTATCATCTCTTCAGGTTGTTACTTCTCAGACATGCTCAGCAACTCATCTTACTTGAGGTAAAATGTCCAGGCTAGGGGTCATCTGGGACTTTGAAATAGCTTCATGCCACTATCCAGCAGCATATAAAATAATTATGGCTAATCGTTTTTGTACCGCACCTTCCCTTCACCATTCAGCAGCAGCACACGGTATGAAATGTGTCTGGCCCGAGAGCCAGGAGTTCCCCTTTTTCCATCCCAAAAAAAGTGCTAAACATGTAGCTGACAGGAACTACTAAATGTTTGCAACTGAGGATACAAAGAGTGTTTTTAAATAGCTGTAAAACATCCTGCCAAACACTTGCAAAAATGACCCTAATTCTGGAAGGACCTTTAAGCATGGAGCTAATATTGCAGCATTATATTGAATTCAGTGCTTCAGTCCTTTTTATGAAGTCCTCTATTTATTTTTAAAAGAACTCTTTGTATTTTGATATGTTGTATCTGCTTTTCATTTATGGCATGCCCCTAAAGCTGCTGTGTGAGGAGAGAAGGTATTAAAGCACATTGGCCCAGCAAAGGAATGCTCATTTAAGTAAGAGCTGGGAACGTTGCACTTTGGAGAAACAGGATTATAACGGTCGAGCAGCTTTGACCCAAATAGTGAGCAGTGCAGAGCACTAACAACCCTCCCCTGGGACTCTGCATGTTGGAAACTGGCCCTGTATCACGAAGTTGCAGAGTTCTGCGATAACGTGCAAAAACAGTTAAAGACTCTAATAAATTGAAAAAGCGACTATGGACTTGCTGAGACCATCTACAGATGAGGAAGAACTGCTAATGGAGGCGGGAGGTGGATGGGGAGCCGAGTGCCACTGCGTTGGGAAGGTCTGCTTCGGAGGAGCAGGGCAAAGAGCACCTGCATTGTCTGTTTGCAAAACATTTGGAGGGATAACTCTTCCGGTGGCCACAAACAGCTAGAAAACAGTGTATGTATGAAATAAACGCAGCCTGGCTTCCCCACACCACCTTGCTATTTAAAAAGCTTAATTTGTGGTATTCAATTCAGGCGAGAGTGCCAGTTGATCACATATTTACACATCTGGCTACTTCAAAACTTACAAAGTGCATATTTATGTAGTTGGTTAAAGAGGGATGGAAAAAAGAGCATACTTAATGTTAAATAAGTACATCCAATAATCCTGTGGTTATTACAGTACGACTTCAGGTGAGGGAAGCTTTGACAGTGCTTTTCTGTTTGCCTACCACGTATTTGAAGCAGCACCTTAAAAAAGCAGACTCGGTATCCACCCCCCCAAGGTGACACTTGCTCTGGCTTGTGACCTTGCTGGGTTTCTGCCTGCCTCGCAGGGGAAGCCGCGAGCACCAGCACCCAGGCTCCCAGCAGCCGCAGCTCTCTATGTGGAAGGGAGAACCAGCAGCCTACCGTGGGGAATTTTCGTTTCAGTTTATCATAAGAGAAGCTGCAAACGGCCTCAGCTCAGGTGCTGGTTGAGGAGCAGATCGAGTAGCCTGGCCCGAGGATAGAGAGCACCTTCCAGCAGGGTGGGATGGCTGGCAAGGGGCAGTGGCGGTCCCTGCTCTGCTGTGCAGGACATTGGTGCGCCTGGGAGCATCTCAGAGCCCGATAGCCTTTCTGCAGGGATTTTTGGGATGTCAGACAAATACATGTGGCTGCTTGTTCATTCATTCATCCTGAGCAGGGCAATTGAAGGACCCATTAAAAAAAGGTTTATTGATTTAATGGGCAAGTGCTGTGGCCAAGTGCTGTGCTTTCCCAGCTGGGGCTAGTTGGTAGCTGACGGGAACAGAGCCTAAGGCTGCACAACCGCGTGGTGTAGAAAGGTGCCCCTGGGTGCGGCATAAAGGAAGCGATGGTCCCCACAGTGATGTCTACTGGAAAAGAACAAATTATGCATTTAGAAACTGGCAGTAAAGAAAGAGACAAATTAAAAGAAGCTAAATTAAGTTGTCAGAATAACGACAGTGTACCAAAGGGAGAAACATCCACCATCTCTCTTTAAGCGTATATCCTGGAGAATTGTGTCGGTGAGAGGGAACTTACATTAATGCTTTACAGTGAAAAGGTCTGACTCAAATTTATGAGATATTAAAATGTGATCTGTGAGATGGATCTGTCAGATTTACATTTATTTACTGTAAATGGGAAAACAATGTGAAGGGGGGATATAATACAATATGAATATCTGCTACGGGAAAAATACAGGGGGAAAATAATTGCACTCCAGGGGGCGAAGATAAAGCACACAAGAACGGCTAAGTGACTGCAACAGTACATTTAGTGCAGTAGACGGACCCAGCAGGTTTCATTCAGTCCTGGCCTGTGTGGCACGTTTCTGCATGATCTGTGGTCGCCCACTTTGGCCCAAACTTTTGAAGATAACACATCTTTGGGTATTTGGCTGCCCTGAAATCAACTCCTAGCTGAACAAAAGTTCAGTATTTCCTTTCTGCGTGCCTCACTTCTCCATGAAACTGAAGATGATACTAGGACAGACCCTCCATCTGCTTAAGTTCAGACCCTTTGGGGCAGGAGCTCTCCCATACAGCGTGTTCCCGGCAGGACTGAGCTCAGGGGGCTCCGCAGCCAGCCAGGGCTTCCCACCACTGTTTAGAAGAATAAAAACAATTTGTCATCATGCTGCAATCATACAGTTGGTTAACATGCAACCATAGGCAATACCAAAGACATTGTCGAGCCTTTTCCTTGTGTCTTTTCTTCTTACCACCCTCATGTGGCATCAGAATTGTCCCACTGAGCTTTTGTTCAGTCCGTTCAACTCACTGACAAAATGGAAGTCAAATACAAGTCTTGTTAATGTTGCACTGCTATTGGCACCTTTAACATTTCAAGTATCTGCATCAATTTCAATTCTAAGAAAAAATCCTAGCTGCATTTCAATAGTTAATTACTCTTGACTATTGCTATAAATTCCTTAACTGAATTTGCTATATGTGCTGGATTGAGTCCTGTTATCTTTACACTTCAGTATCAAATAAACAGGGTTAGAGGTGCTTTAGACTTTTTAGTAACTACCGTTACAACGTACATCTGTGGCTACAGACCAGACAAAGCATAGCCGCTTTGCAGTAGAAAAATTTCCTTCGCAGAGTAGCTGGAAAATTTGCTGGTTCATAAATGAAGGGGCACGTTTTCCCCAGGCACAAGTGGAGCTGGACACCAGTAACATGTTTTCAACTTATACCAGCTGAGTGGCTGTCTTAAAAATCATGAATTTGAGAAGCAAGATCAGATGAAGCAAAATCATTCTTATGGCAATATTGCATGAGAGAAAAATGGAAGTGCCCAGCTCAGCCAGCCTCCCTCAAGCACATTGTCTTGACAATCCTAAACCACACGGAAGAAGCAGTTTTAAAAATAAAATAATGCTGATGCCAGACTGAGACCTTAAAAAACTTACTGCTTAGGGCAATTGTGAGGGGAGGAAGATTTTAATAAAAAGTGGGGGGTGGGGAGGAAGGGAACTCAGGCTGTTGAATAAGCAATGAGATATAGCATTGTCAAGGAAAATGTATAGCTAGTAGCAAAAAACAGAGGACAAGGAATATATTTCACTTAATATCGTCTAACTCCAGCTTCTTCACTCTGGTATTATGTTCCTAACCCGCCCAGTAGCTCCCCTGCTCTCCATGACCAGGTCACAGACAGCAACGTCCCTCCACCTCTGAACACAAAATGCACCTGCACGGGGCTGTGGTACCCCTAAGTGCCCCTGGTGGGCTCAACAACTCCTGAGGAACAGTTGTTTGAATAGGCTACAGAGAGAAATGCAGCTCTCCTATAAATGCCACATCTTATGATCATCGAGGGTCCTCATCCACCCTCTCTACTCTAGGTGTAATTGTATGTTAGCACTAAAACGTTAGCGCTGACATATGTTTTGAAACCAGGCTCAAAGATTCAGAATACCTGCTGGAACTTTGTGGGCTTCCTGAAAAGAAGTGAATTTTGTCACCAGGAAGCATTTTTGAAAACCTGATACAACCAATTTGCTAAATCTCGTACGCTAATGCCTGAGTCTGCACACACTGAACACCCCAAAACTCCACCATGGATGCATGATCGGACTGAAAATAATGGACAAAGCCAGAGTCTAATGGAATGCTGAGATTTGCAGGGAAATCAATGCCTCACCAGTGCCAAGATGCCATTCATTTCTATAGTCAGCTCCACTATATATGCCTTTCATTGTCAAGGTCTCATACAAACAGAATCTTGTTCCCATTCTTTTGGAATATCTTTGGGAAAGCAGCAATTTTGGAGAAAGGCAAGTAAAACATAACATCCCAACATCTATCTCTACCTGACTTCCTAGTTTAGCAATTACTCAAAAATATGTATGTTGAAAACACCTAGATATGTTGGCAGCAGCAAATTATTTTTTGTGATATTAATTTCTATATTGTCTTCTTAATATGATGAGAAATATAAAAGAACTAATCATAGGCTGTAGGTGCAGTGTATTCATGGTAGTAATGTAAAACAGCAAAGATAAATGTAATAGTCTTAAAATTAGATCATGAAATATAATAATAGGTTTTCAGTATGTGATCATAAAATAGGAACAATACTATCATGTAAATGAAATTACTATATTTGAACGGTTACATGAGCTTGTGAGTGTGTAATATAAGAATATTTTAAACATCCCTATATCTTAGGAAGGATGAAGCTGACTATAATGAGCTTTCTTTGGGAGCCTCTTTCAGTATTTTATTTTTTTTTAATAACATGAAAAGTTCTGTAGTAATAGTCCTGAATAAAGAAAATCAGCAATGATAAGAGTTCTGTTGCAACTAAAGGTGATCAAAAATCCTGGAATTTTATCTTCAAAAAATGTAAGCCTTTGAAAAACAAACAGGTCATCAACTTCCCGGACTCATGAATGAAAAGCCAAAAATAGATATTTTTGTTAAGTGACAGAATTCCCAGAAACGTTCATCGGCTGCTCACCATTCACCAGGGCATTTGTTTTTAAATATTTAAGGTTTTTCTTCCCTTTTTGCAAAATTAAAATTCTCTCATTGAATTATTCAGGCTTGCACAAACAGCATTCGTAGGAGGAGAGGAAAAGATGGATGATGCCTAACCAGCTCTAATTTGCTATACCTATTTACAGCTGGGTTTTACTAATGACTACAGATACAGAAAATAACATCATAATGGAACATAATTTATTACAAGATTATCTACCCATGGAATTCTTTTGGAGGATCAGGGCTTCTGTGAGTGAGTGTATATGAATTTAAGAGAAAGCAAGCTGTGAAGAGTAGTTCTTAATCTACTTTTCTTTCTCACCCTTATTTAAGAAAGGCCAGAAAAATAAAATCTGTGGAATGTTATAAAAAACACTGCAGTTGTTGTAAAGGCCATCCTACCTCTTACTCACAAAACCCAAATCCAATCTGACATAAAAGCAGAACATTATTCTCATTTTTTTCCTGCTAAAATGCATTAATTTTTGTACAAATTTTGCAAAAGATTCAAACTTTGACTATTACCCTGGTTCTTGGAAAGGACAACTGTTGGATAGAATAAGAATAGTTAATGCATTCCTAATTAATCACCTTCCTAACACATAACAGTTTTCTTTTAGGATGCCATAAATGCTAAGATTTTAAGAAATTATCACCAAAAAATACCAAGGCAGGTTTTCTTTCAGGAAGAGATCTCTATGATTAGAAGCAACAGAAATAATGAATTATTAAAGACAGTATCTGAAAATGAAAGTGGTGTTGAGTGCACAGCGGGGACACAAAAGGTCTGTAATCTCATCACCTGAAAGCCGCATCTCGGCATTTTGTCAGTATGTGGCTACTTACCCGAGGATGAGTAGATGTTCCGCACAGCACACGTATGTGTTTTGCTTGTTGGGAGCCACATGTGCAGGCTACTCAGGTTTGTTTGCTTGTTTTGAAAGAATAGGTGATTAGGAACTCTGCCAACCTACGATATTAGCTAAAGTAGTCTAACTTTTTAGTCTTGGAAAAACACGGTCTGTCAAGGTACTAGCAGGTGGACACCAAGCATTATTAGTTGCTTTGGAAAAATGACGTTCCAGGCTTAAAAACAATATAAAGAGTAGCGTACAGTCTTGTTTTCTGGTCTCTTTCTAGTTGAAAAGTACCCACAGCAAAATGTTTACATCAGTATAAGTGAAGAGCAGCATATCACACCTAACAAATTGTAACTACCAGCAAAAAGACAACATTGCTCTTTTCTAAAAGTTTCTCTCCCCCAAAATGAGCGCGTGTTTTTGTTCTCCTCCATGCAGCAAAGGATAGTATTTCCTGTAAGAGGACATGTTAGGAATGTCACTGTGGGGTTTTTTTTCATTAAAATAATACAAACATACATTTATCTTAACCAAACACCTCTCATTTGAAAACTGGTGAGGAAACGAGAGATCCCACAGTCCTTTAGCTGCCTAACAAAGCAGTGTACAAAGGCACGGCTTTAATACCATAAACACAGTCAGCTTGGGAGCAGATGCTGCAGCTGCAAGATAATTTTCCACAGCTTGGCATGAGGGTGCTAAATTGTTATTGAAAGGCTGAAAAGGGTTGGTGAAGTACTGCAGGATGAGGGAACCATATGAAATACAAGTATTTAATTAGTATTTAGCGTGATAGGAATAGCATGTTAAATGCCATCTAGCCTACCCATAGCATACCAAGCTAGTATTTAAAATGATATAATTGTCACCTGTCTGCAGTGCAGCAAGCGCTTCCCTTTTTTCTTTTGTTCATAAATACCTACAGCCTTTTACAATGTCAGCATATTGCCACAGCTAGGATGGCTGCTCGACTTATTTTGAAGACATTCAGCAGTAACCAGACTCATAGTATTTTTGATATATAAACACCTGTTAACCCTCAAAAGGCAAAAAAAAAATCCCAGTTTCTTATGAAACAGGAACTGGTTCATCAAACCCCAGTGACAAATGTTCCTCTGCGAATCCGCACCTGATGGTTTGTGCCAGTGTAACCTGATCTAACATCTCAGTTTTTCCTCTGCCCTTGGCTTTTCCTGACGTGGTCAGGAGCTATGAATAGTAAACTGCTGAAGACATAGTTTGCTCCGCACTGAGGTAAGGAGCCCTTTGCAGAATGTCTTTGCATTGAATCACTTACCTTGCAGCAAAATAACCTAACACAACAGGACACAGCTTAGACAGTACCTTTTAACCAAAACAACAATGAGATCTGGGTATTTTCAAATCCCTAAAGCAAAGTTCATCAGATCACATACGTGAACTTCAGGTCTGATGTATCATAAGCCATACCTGGTTTTTGCTACTTATTACCTTTTAAAAAAATCTTGTTTTGTATGTAAATGGTTAGTTTCACTAGTGAAATGAGGTTCTTATTTGTAAAAGAAATCTTTTAGGCATTACTTCTCAGCCTAGTTCCTTATGATGTTTTGCTTGATATGTTAGCAGTTCCCCTTGGCTAGCTCAGTGTGCATCAATCAGAAGAGAAAGGAGATATTACCCAACTCGTCTCTCAGAACTGAATACAAAGCTTATGAAAATCAAGGGTTGCCTTTTCTGCTCGTTTCAATGGGCTGTGACTCTCCCTCTCAGTGCGTGTGTTTAATGAATGCCATTAGTGTTTATATGTACCAAGAGAAGGCTATGCCTCGCAAGCTTTCTGCAGTTCCAGTATATTAAGTGACAGAATAAGCAATATCCCTCTTAATAGTGTTTTCCCTAAATTAATTCTTCTGACCTAATACATATTTTTCTGTTCGATGGATCTTTTATGAAATAACATAGTTAGGTGGAGAATAAAATACCTAGTGGATAGAAAGTCAAATTTGCCCTAAGAAGCATGAGCTCTAGTAGCTGGTGGTGGGCTTGTCTGCTGAATAGCTTAATAAGCAACTTCGTCTCACTGGGCACCCATTCCCCAGTCTGTAAAATGGAGACATTTTATATGTTTCTCCTCTGCAGAGTGTTCAGAGGTAACACTATAGGAACAGTACGCTTTGCTTACGTGAACCAGACCTTGTTGTCTGTTTAATGATGTATATCATCAGTATGGTTAAATTGTAACCATGTTTACATGAATCGTATTAATTACTCCTCAATCTTCCCACCTTTTTTGTCTTTTCTCTCTCAGTACTTTGTGTTTGCAATCACAGGGATTTTGTTGAGGGGATGGGGGTTGATTTCCCAATAACAACTGTTCACGGGTAAGTTGAAAACTTTACATTATCTTTGACTAATACCCTTCAGAGAGCCTATTCTGTGTCTATATCATGTTGTCTATCCTTCTTTCTTAATTAAGGACCCCCTTGGGAAAAACAGACAAGTCTTCTGCTTGTGCTCTGCTGAACTGAGCAAAGTTGGAGAGTTCAGAAAATGTGAAATGGCCATCAGCAAGGTGGTACTGCTTAGGAGCTTTTTCTTGACAGATTTCTATCTCAGTTATATTCACTATATCAAGTGATCTGAAAAGACTGTACGGCACATGTATGGCACCTAACTTCCTGAAACGTATGGCATTTCTTTACTTTGTCATGAGCCCCAGTTAAAACAAAAGACAAGAAGCCAAGAGCTACAACTGAGTGTTTGCTCCAATCAGTACCTGTAAAAATACCTCTGGCTTGGTGTAAGCAATAGCTACAAATAGTTTCACCTTGTTGTCCTGATGATTAATGCTTTCTCTCTCTGCATGCAGCCCCTGAGACGGTTGGTGTCAGCAGAATAAGCCTTGTTACTTGACCCAATAAATCACTGTTATCTTTACAGAGGAACAGCAGTTCATACCAGTCCCCTCTCTGGCCAGTTCAGCACAGTGGGCAATTTTCCTCACGCCACGCTGTGTTGGACCAGTCCAACGTGATAACTGGAAGCAATAACTGCGGTGTCACCATACCCTGTGGATCATGTTTTCTTCCTCTAGCTCAGCAGCTCAAGTCTCTTATCACCAGAGAATCCGTAAAAGCAAGACACTAGGGGTCACTGCCCAGAATTAAAAGTGAGCTACCAGTGTTGTAACTGAGTAAATAACACTCAACAAACCAATGAGCTGAATTTTAAATTTTTTGCTCACTTTTCTGTTTTCATAGCTTAGATATTTGCATATTATTTCAATGAATAACTTCACAGTTCATAAATCAAAAAGACGCTCCCAAACTAGAGCTCATGACAAATGATAACTGCATTTTAAGTGAAGTGTTCAGTGTCATTTGATGAAAACTTTTTAACCATTTTTCATTTTCCTACACAAGTGACAAAAATAATTTTCCCTGTCTGGGTTTAATTTTTTTTTGTCTTTTCTCCCTGGCCCCCCTATTTTCTGCATTTCAAAAACATAGAAAGTTAAGGGAAAGAAGGAAGAAAGGAAGAAATGTAAAATGTTACTTTTGTTGGTTATTCTTGGCAATAGCACGCAATCAATTATTCATTTTTTGTATACGATTTAAAAAAAAAATTCATAGAAGAAACTATGAAGCCCAAACTAGCTGAAGGTCTGAGACCATGAGCAAAAGAGCTTAAAAAAAAAAAAAAAAAAAAAAAGAAGGGAGAAAACTCAAACTGAAATGGATGAAAAAAAGGACTTTGTAACTCAGTATCCTCCTTCACCTACTGCGTCCTGCAAGCCAGGTTCTTTCCTCCAGTCCTGCTCGCTGTCCACCCGGTTTCTGTGGCTTGTTAGGCTGCAGCAAACTTCGTGTCACCACCCCCAAGTATCCCTGTGGAAAGCATCTCCCATCTGACATTCCCTCTGTGACCTGCTCTTCTCACTCTTCTCCTGGTGACTGCTCTTCCTGAGGGCACAGCCGCGCATGACTGATTGCTCTCAGAGGCGAGGTGATCTCCCTTCCCCTCTCTAGTAAGTCAGGATCAAGTAAGTCAGGATCTAGTAAGTAATGGATCAAGTACATTCTTGAATACCATGGAAAGGCAAAACAATGCTTTGGGAAACCAAAACAAAAGATAGAGTCTAGGTTGCCTCACATATGGGAAATGGACAAAAGAAGATGATAAGAGGGAGGCAGAAACGCGAACGTGAGAGACTATGTTCATCTTTTCATGTAGTTTATTTCATTTGTCTTTTTTTCTTTTTTACATGGTGCTTCAGTTAAAAGCTTTTCTAAGTGATGTAGATGTGTTGCATTCTGTTATGACACATGACAATTTTAGAATTGCTTTCTTTTCCTTGTAGATATACTTCTCTTCCATGTTTCAGTTGTTTCAGTAGTTATTCAAAATGAAGTGGAAAGTCTTGAGACATATATCATAAGCAGAACGGTGGATTTAATTTCAATGAAATACCACTTTTGTGTTGTAAAGAGCAAAAATACATCTGTCTCATGCCTTTGAAATTCCCTGACAAGTTCAGAAAGGTTTTTTCAAGATTTTCAACTCATTTATAGACTGACCTAAAACCATCGGAGTTGATGGGAGTCTTTGCGTTGACGTTAATGTGCTCTGAGTCAGGATCTTGGGCCCTGAGCCTCCATCTCTGTTGTACTAACATTGTGCAGTGCTTAATTAAATGGAGACACTCCAATATGCAGCAAGCGACCTGCAAGATCCCAGGACAGCAATAAGGGTCTTAATATCAAAAAGGAATAATGGTTTCAGCACCAACTTTCTCAAATTAACTCTTTAATAATTATCCCAGAAATGGGAGGTATTTTGTCCCTCGAAGTGCTAGGATTTGTTTCAG
This sequence comes from Dromas ardeola, assembly GCA_013398915.1. Classification (NCBI taxonomy): domain Eukaryota; kingdom Metazoa; phylum Chordata; class Aves; order Charadriiformes; family Dromadidae; genus Dromas; species Dromas ardeola. Next base: position 77,363 of record VYZM01015026.1, on the reverse strand, counting down.
TCTAGTGCTCGCACACAATATATATGTATAATTCTCAAGGCTTTTTGTTTTTATCAAGCAGTTGGGTGTATTGAAAAGGGCTTAGGGGAGCAGAGGAAATGCTTCATTCAGTCTCTGTCGTCAGATATGTACTATACTAATTTTCCTTTCCTGTATAAAGTCCTCAAGTCTAATATGAAAGAAAATAGTCTCACCAAAATGAGTGAAACTAATTGCAGTGGGAAAATTTAAATATGTCCTATACATTTTTGTACGATAAGGGTCTCGCAGGCCTTGCCTTTCCTAAATATTCAGTCAGGCATCCACCAAAATGATGTTCTAGAAACTCGTAACCAGTAAAGATGGCATGAACCACTCAATCCCTAGGAAAATCTGGATCTCTGGTTTTGAACTGGTCTCTATCCACTCAGGCAGCAAAAAGATTCATTAACAGAAAGCTAAGCTGCCACCACAGAATCTTCCAGGGTGTTGCTCTGGCATGTGCCGGGAACCAGAGAGCCCTGCCGTTCAGTGGGAGTCCAATACACAGCAGCAAGATCACCTCTGAGCATGCCTCCCTGCAAATTCATGAGTGGGACCATCTCGCAAGCAAAGTTAGATCTCCAGGATACGGTAATAGCTACCGAGTCTGTGAGATCTTCTTGAAAAACTTCTATACTTCATCATCATTACAAAACTTCAACCCTACACATCCGAAACACAATATATCCCCCTTCTGCTAGTTTCTCTTCCCTACCTACACATACATTATTTTTTTGTAATAACAAATTCCATTGTTTCTACTGGAAAATGTGCTCGGGTAGCATAAATCATGGTCACTGCTTATACAAGGTTGCTTTCCTATTTGCATATTAATAATGATGCTGAGAAATAAGGAGCCATTAAAGCCAGCTCTAAATGAAAACATTTCAAATTTATAAGCAACACATCTTTCATTTCTCTAACAGTATGCAGTACTTCTTAGCAAGCAGTGTTGGTAAATAAGAAATTTGCATTAACAGCCTTGCTGATAACTTACTCTGATTCCCTCACACACCAGGAATGCTGAATCAATATAGTGAGTTAATTACCTCTTGACTGCAGACGGTAGGTTTAAAAAGGAAAACTTTGGACTAGTCAACATTTTCCTGATTTTGTTTTCCAGCAAATGTTTTCCAGTAATTGTCAGTGACAGAGCTTAAGAAGCAAGCATGCTTCACTGCTAAGCTTTCCATAGGAAAAAAATAAGTATCTGGTCCTTTTGATTTAAGTTCAGTTTGTCAAGGAGAAACGTAAGCTGTAAGCCACAAAATGTGGCGATGAGGAAAAAAAGAGACCATTTATAACGGTGAAACATAAGTGGATTGAATAGTACTTAAAGTACAATTATGTTCTGAGAAGTGAGTTTGGGAAAAGTCATAATCTGACTGAAGAGTTCTGCTGTTCAAATTCATTCAGAGTTCTGTCCTTACTTAGACCAAATCTATGTGTATTTTTTGCATCTCTTTAAATATATCTTTTTTTCCCTATCATATAATTTAATAAAAATTCTCAGTGTTTTAATATGAATGCATTTACACTGATACAAATTGATGAGTTTACCTAAGCAGTGTCACTTGAAGCCCTAATATTTTCCTGTTATTGTATGTACCTTGGCATACATAAATATTTGCAGATATATGAGATAGATAGTTTATAAATTTTGATAACTGAAGTGACACAAAAGCCCTGATCAAAACTAATGTAAATAATATGGCTATGAGAGAGGGGTATAGCTTTTACCGTAGTATCAGCAGAAATACTGAGCGTCATACCCATTCTTCTCTGTTACAGCCAGGTCTTTATGCATAGCTGAAGACAACTGAGACGCGGGCGAAGGCACTATGAGCAGTGTTGTCAAGAACCTGCAGATCTCATACAGTGTGAGTCAGCAGAGAAATATCCAGCTCACACTTGTCCTCAAGCAGAGGAGATAAGCCGTACACATGTCAAAACTGAGTGCATGGTTCTTCCACTGAACTGGGTAGAGTTACACTTCTGTGGCTAGGCATATTCACAAGTATTTGTTAGAACTGTAATCTGAGATTCAGCAAAGTAAATTCACAGTATGGGTGACTGGAGGGGTGCGTATTTTATGTGTGTGTGCGTAGGGGAGAGGCAGATGGACAGTCATTCTGAGCACACTCACTTTGGAAGGTATTTATAAGTAATGAACTGCAGACGTTCCAGCGTATTTGATCCTCATAAAGCGCGCAAACTCTGGTGCTCAACACAATCAACTGTTTTGTTATTACACACTTTGTAGTCATGTAAAAAAAAATCCAAATTGAAGTATTTTGTATAGTGCATAGCTCATTCAGTGTGCAAGGACTGCCCTAGGATGTTTTCAGCATTCGCTTTTACCTGTCCGTGTAAGACTTGCTCCACATGTTCAGCTTATGCGGGTCAGCAATGCCTTCTGCTGGGCTTGGTTAATGTGCGTGAGCTATTTGACTTATTTATCTAATAATATAGTAGTTGTCCCTTGTGGCACAAAAGAAAAATATCAAATGTGTCATCCCAAGACCCTAGTGCATTTGTGATGCCGTAGGGTGTCTGGGACATCCACATGGCAGATGTGACACCGGACCTGCAGGAGACCTGCGCTCTTCTGGTGTGGCAGCTGCTGGCCAGGCAGGGTGCCTTGAGGGCATTTCAAGGGCTCTGAAGACTTACGTGTGGGCAATTGGATTGAACCTTCGGTATCTGGATAATTTCAGCGTTAGGCTGAATGAGAAGGACCAATCTCCTGTTAACATCATCTTTAAAACAAGCTCTCCATGCTAAGCCTCAGACTGCTTTGGACAGAGTGAATTGGCATTGCTGAATCTGCCCAAGCAGATGTACCTCAATATGTCTTGAATTTAAATATCAGCTTCTACTAGATCATTTAAAAAATAAAGCTGATATCCCTGAATGCAAATAAAGCTAGTGAGTAAAACTGTCATACTGTTGAGCATACTAAACACAATTATAAAGCTCCCACTAACATGAGCAGAGTAAGTACAATTATCAGAATTTTTTTATATTGCTTAGACCCTCTATGTCCAGGCCCCTCAAACTCATTTTTAACCAACAACCCAACACAGATATGTTGGCTCAAGCTTAATTTGCATGTAACTGATTCATCTGAGGAGTAGCTAAGGCAACCAACTAATTGCACATGCCAGGAGGCTGAATCAAACTTTACTTCCCAGAGATTCTCAAGTGATTTCAGAATCTTGAACTATCAGATAACTACGAAAATGTTTTGTAAATAGTAGATATCTTTCCTCATAGCCACTCAGTGCATTCATAAGTTGGTATTGTTATTTTTAACAACAGTGACATTAAAATCGAGGATTGTTTCACAGAAATTTCTATCTAAAATGTTCCAAAGACTCTTCAAAGTCAGGAATGGAAAATGTCTAAACTTGATTTCTCAAAATTCAAATGAATGAAGAGACATTCAGCTGACAATATTGAACCCTACTCTACAAAAGCTGTTTTGTTCTTTTGAGAAGGCAATTTAAATCTGGCATGTATATTGTGTGAAATATTCTCCAGCTTATCTGTAAGATGTCTGCAGGAGTCACGTCCTGTCCAAAGCCTGGGAAGAGCAATTAGTGCAAGAATATTATCCCTAACAGGGTTCTAGCTGCCTTGAGGTCTTGTATTCTGTTTACCCCATTCTTTTGGCATCAAGAAATATAAAGAAATCTTTTGAGTAGAAAAGCATCAGTCAGTTCAAGTATTAAAACTTCTTCCTACATCACCTTCATAATGACTTTGTTACACCGCCGTTGCTACACTATGAAACTGGGCATGGGAGAGCAGCAATGAGCATCTGGCTTAGCTGAAGCTGCCTTTCCCACCCTCCAGAGCTGCGCTGCAATGAGATGTGAGAGGGCAGCAGGCTACCCATGCTAACAGCTGGGGCACCTGGGGGTGCTCAGCTCTCTACAGAGTGGCGATGCTCTAGGCACCGACTCCTAGGGCACCTGGCGCTCTGTTCAGAGATATCCTTGACACAGCAGCCTTGCAAACTGCAAATGCTGCCAGCCATGCTCATACCTCCCTCCCATCTGTTCCCATGGCTGCCAAACCTTGGATGCAACACAGCGCAAAGCACTTTTACTGCCTTTTGCTGCACCATTAACGCAGCAGGGTGCACCTAGAGGGTGTGAGTCATCACACAGGGCATTTTGGCAACAGCTCTTGAAGTCACAATCCTGCAGGCAATGTACTTCTAAACCAAATACAGGTGATGCTACCTCTGAGACCTGGAGAGTCTCCTTTTTCATTCACAGTGGTTGTGGCAAAGGTGTCTGTGCATGCCATTATGGCCCTTTCTTGGAAGGCTCCTTCATGGGGACAACGTGGGGAGCTTTCCCCAACCCTGTAGACAGAGGGAAATTAAGGTTACCTGAAGTCAATTGTCAGAGTGCTTCAGGCTTTCCAGTTTTGAACTTGCAAGCCATGGCAGTCCATGGCCATCCTGTTCTTCCTTCCCCTCATTCTCGTTCCGCCCTAGCTCTTCTTCCTCAAGTTGGTTACTCGCCTCTCTCTGACATGCCCACGTTTCATCCTTACACATTGGCCTCTTTAGAACAGATTGCCTGAGCTCTCTGCAGGTTTAAAGCAGTCTAGAAATGTGATCTTTTGAGAACACTCTTGCCTCTTACCTGGACACAGTCCCAGACTAATGCAGTGACACACCTATAGGACTGAGGCGATTTGTGCGCAGGTGCTTGAACTACACTGTGCAGATATGCCCACAGTCACACTGAGATACAGTGTCAATGCAAATATTGGCCCAATGGGATTATAAATCAAGCATGGTGTATCTGTATGTTTTAGATAGGTATTCCAGCTTGTTAAACTTGCAGTACCATCTTAGAATAAGTTTATAGCAGCAAAAAGTGAAGTCCTAGCAAATAAATCACTACTTGCCTACCCAACCCTCCTACTCCACTTCTTCCCCCTTTCTAAATAAAAGGAGGGGTAGCAGTTGAATTTCCATCCTTTACCAAATGAAGGGCCATCTTGCACCAAGTGGCATGTTCCTTAACAGTACCTCCCTTAACCATAAGTAGGCTAAACCCTTCTAATTATCTCTCAGCATAACAAAGTATGGTTACACAAACTCTTGTACTGGTGACTTATGCAATTTATAAATAGGTACAACACTCACCACCTTGCTGCTTCTGTAGAGAATTCCTACTACTATTCTTCCAGTTTATATGTAGATTTAACCGTTTGGTAGCCCAGATAAGTGAGACAATCCATCTTAAAAAAAAGAAAAGTTGGCACAATTATGGTCTTATTTGGCTCCTTTCAAGATAAGCACCACATAATCCCTTCTCTGTTCTTACATCCATCCACGTAGGTCTGTTATATCTGCCTGGCAAATCTCCTACGCACTCAGGTTCTGTGATCTCCATGGACTTCTCTGCTCAGCTTTGCAGCATTCCCAGCTTGTCCCATGATCCTGCATAGCTACAGTATAAGATGCAGACCATTCTGCCTCAGAGGTCCATGCGACGTAAGGCAATGGTAGCCACCAAGTTAAATTCCTCAGTGTTGGAGAAAGAAGTGCTGCATAGTCAGTTGACATCTTTTCAGAAGAAGCACCCTAGAGAATTTGATTTTTCTCAGTCTTGAATTTTTTTCTACTTACTCTGTCCAGGCTAAAACTCTGCCTATGTGGCTAGATGTTTCATACCCGAAGACATCCAACATGACCAAATTTATCAGTTCAATAGTGATCTGTATAAAGCTATACTGTTTCAAATTAGAATGGGAAATTAAAATGCTGTCATTATACTGATGTAATTACAGTGATTTAGTATGGGTGGAATAGACTGTGGTACAAGGGAGAGAGTTTATCTCCCTGTCCAGCCTGACCCCTTCCTCTCCTGAACCAGAGCTGCCTAGATCCTTGCCTGTTCGGAAATGCATACTCAGAAGACATACACCTTTGTAATCCCCTACATGGGTGTCTTCATTCTGCTGGAAGATTCCTTTCCCCTTCCTCTTCCTTTTCCATTTTTTTCCTTTTCCTCTTCCATTTTTTTCCTTTTCCTTTTCTTTTTTATTTTCTTTTTTCTTTCTGTTTCCCTTCCTCTTCCGCTTTTTTCTTTCTCTTTCTCTTTTTGTCACCTTCACACTGTATTCATGCTTGTGACTGTGTCAATAGACTGTGCTCAGTCTATTATGTGTATGTACCACATCATTATATATAATGACAGCAGTATAATTATAATGGTACCACAGAAACATTGGCTGTGTAGACAAGGCCATAATAGCAGCCTGAGTGATGGGAGTTAAGCCACTCACTCTCCTCCACCACCATGTCTGGGCCTCTTCTTGAGGGAAGAAGTTGTGTCCTATCAGTCATATTCGTCCTTTCTCAAAGACAAACTACTAGCATCTCCTATTAGCTAAATCAGACATTTAACTTAATTCAGGAATTTATCAGCATAAACAAAAATAATTTCTGCACTGTTCAAACAGTAACGAAACTACTTTGTTTATCTACATTATGGGATATGAGCTGTGATCTGGTTTTATTCCAGTTAAACCCTGTGTGTTTTCTAAAACCTTATCTGAGCTATGTCGGCCTCCAGCAGTTTGTGCAGGTGTTACACCATATACTTTCATATAGTTCTAGCCTCGCTCTTAATTGGGCCTATGTATATATTGCTGTCGTTGAAGGGTTTAACAGTTCAGCAACAGCAGCAGTCCCAGCCCCTCTGACTCTCTTTGGGAGTTAACAGCTCTTGCTAACAGCTGGCAGACTATTGCTGCAGTACTCTATTATCTTATCTAACAGAGGATTTCATAGCTATATTTAGTTTAATTGAAGAATGTCCTAGAAAAGGACTAATGACAAGTTTCATTATCAATATACCAGTTCACATACGGACAAAATTTTAAAAAGAAGGAGGGAGGAAAAAAGTTAATTGGAACTAGAAATGACTTCTGGCAGTGAAAATCTTTCAGTGTTTTGTTGATATGTAGCTTGTATCTAGTCAGTGGCTGATACGATCCACGAGTAGATCTTTTTCTCCTAGTCATTTTGAAACTAATGGTCACAAACATGCTCACTTCCGCTAGATAAGCATTTATTTACTTCAGTAATCCCAGCAAAATGACATTAATTCCCCATGGAGGCAACTTGTTTACAGTATATTACAAAATCTGACTTCTAGATAAAAAGGTTTTACTTTGCCCTGTACCTGTGAGAAGAAGTGTTCTCTTCAGAGGGAAAAAATAGCAGAAATTGAGCACGTTTTTTCCTGTGAGGAAGCAATTTTGCATTACTATTACCAGATTTCAAAATGGGTTGTTTCACAGTATCATAGGATAATTCAAGTTGGAAAAGACTTCAGTAGGTCTCTGGCCAGACTCCTATTAAGGGTCAGATCTGAGGTCTTGGGGCATGTCTTCACAGCATAAAGTGTCGGGCAGAGACGAAGGTAAACTGTGGTCTGGAAGCTGAATTAATATGGTACCTTGCCGAGGTTAATTGGCCTGGCTGAAAAGGAGTATTATGTTAATATGACTATTGCTTCTGACTGTGAGCTAGCTTGGGCACCTCAGCCCAGTGCAGCCATGCTCTATCTTGTTTTCTAATGCCAGTACCCGTGAAGAGGAGCTCCCAGGATGTGCTGGTGGAGACACTTCTCAGCACACCTGACTCTTCAGCATCACCTCACAGTAACAAATAGCATACCTAACACTATGGGTGAAAATGTGTTACTGGACCTACGAGGTAATGTGCATTTGGCTGAGAAAGGCTGGTACTGGCCGATCTTCATGGGTTTGGACAATTTTTATAGCTTCTCTGGATGGACATCTGCAAGCATCTTAGGCCTTCTTGTTACTCTGGAATTGTTACTTTCATCTTTTTTATTTGTTTTCCCTGAGGTGAGACAAATTGTCCTGCATTTTGCAGGCTGTCTGAAAAACACACATTGCTTGCCTCTGTAATAGCCAGGTTTTAGTACATGAACCCCATATATCTTAGGAAAGCTGTGTTATCTGCAGCAGAGTTTATGCTGCAGGACCAGTTACAAGGTCCTCCTGTTGTCAACTCATTTACGTACCTCATGAATACAGTTTCCGACCCAGCAGGTGTTGTGCTATTCTCATTTCGTATAGGGAGGCAGTTTTTTCCCCTGCTGATCTTACTTAGCGGGGAATGGATGAAAGCACAATGAAAACTGTTTGGACACTTGGTGATTTAAGAGCCTGCTGGCTTGAGACTCATGCTGTGAAAATGTCACATATCCTAATCCTTGAATCTCCGGCATCCACAGCATCGCAACACAGAAAAGGAAGCACCACTGCTTGAAGCCTGGCTCGGGTGAGCGGTGAATTGCCATTAGCAGCCTCATTGCTGGTGGAGCTGCGATGCTTCCCTGTCCCGGCAGCCTTACCCAGCTTAACACTTCAGTCCTTCTTAATGTCATCTCACAGGTACCAACTACCTTTTCTTTCAGATTGTCTAAACAATTAGTATACCCAGTCTGGCACACAGAAGCCGCTAACTTGCATTTGTACTTGGTCGTGTTTAGTTTTAAAGGCTGTTACTTCCACCTCTGAATTTAGGAAGAGCTTGTGTGGCCAAAAGCCTGTCTAGTTTTTTTTTACCTCTCTTAGCGCTAGTGTTTTCATAGGGCGGAGTCCATTTTAACATCGCCCCAAAGAAGCTTTTCTTTGGCTCTGTGGTATTGCGTATTGCTTTGCCCGCACACACTAAGGAAAAAACACTAAACTCTTCAAGTAGTTTTAGAGCTATTTTTACTACCAAAAATCTAGAAAACAGCTCTTTTAAGAATATTTGTCATTATTTACTGATACAACTGTTCTATCTTTACTGGAAAGGGCTGTCTGAAGCCAAAAATTTGATTCCATTTTCAGTGTACCACTGCTGGGTCATGTTTTCACCGCCCCATTGAGGGCAGACATCACTACTAAGTCACACGGTAAAGGTATCTTCTTACAAGTACACATACAGCATTCACCAAAACCTAACCATAAGCCTGATCTTGTTCTCACACCATGATACAAAGTTTTCTCTTCGAAACCTTGAAGTACACAAGACACAAGGGTGGCCGGTGGCCCCTAAGCCTAGCCCCTGGTGCGCCATCTTGTGGGGCAGGCAGCCATTTGCCGAGGGGCAGCTGGTCACGTACCCACTTTCCATTTAAAGGGGTCCTGGGCACCCACGTCAATGAGAATGACCTGTGGCACAGAACAGGGACACACATGGAGCCCTGCCCACGTCCCCAGTGGGACGTGGATTGGAGCCGTGGTTGGGGTGTGATCCTGGGGCTCTGGGGTGTCTCTGCTGCCGCTGGGGCCTGAGCGAGGCCTGTGTGTGTACTTGAATCTCCGGTCGTGGTTGATGCCATGCAGTGACCCCATCCGCAGGGGGTCCATGCTAAAAGACAGGCTTGATTGTAACAGCACCACTGTTGTGTCACGGTTCTGGTGGGAATCCGTGACGAATCAGCCTGTTCCCATGGTGCTGGGGATGGCAAGGCAACTGAAAAGCAGATTTTGCTGTGCTTCACTGGTATTCAGTCAAAGTCCCTGTTTGTCTTCTGAAGTATCACTGAAGATACTGTTTTGGATAATTGCCTGGTGCAGCTTTAATAGAATTATTGGATATGGTCATGAGAGCTTTGATTGTCAGGGTACTGTGTTCAGTTTTTGGGCCCCTCACTGCAAGAAAGACATTGAGGTGCTGGAGTGGGTCCAGAGAAGGGCAACGAAGCTGGTCTGGAGAACAAGTCCTGTGAGGAGCGGCTGAAGGAGCTGGGGTTGTTCAGCCTGGAGAAAAGGGGGCTGAGGGGAGACATTATCGCTCTCTACAACTACCTGAGAGGAGCTTGTAGGGAGGTGGGGGTCGGTCTCTTCTCCCAAGTAACAAGCGATAGGACAAAATGGCCTCAAGTTGCACCAGGGGAGGTTTACATTGGATATCAGGAAAAATTTCTTCACAGCAAGGGTTATTAAGCATTGGAACAGGCTGCCCAGGGAAGCGGTGGAGTCACCATCCCTGCAAGGTGTTTAAAAGACGCATAGTGATGAGGGACGTGGTTTAGTGGTAACTTGGCAGTGCTAGATTAATGGTTGCACTCGATAATCTTAAAGGTCTCTTCCAATCAAAATGATTCTATGATTCCATGGTATTCCCAGCTTTGCACCAGTTTTTAATGTACTTCAAAAGTTAATACAGCTTGGAAAAAAGCCTAGAACTTGTGTGAAAATAGTAATATGCTTTGTGAATCTTACGCTTTTCACTGCTTGTCAGTAAAACATGTTGCTTAGTATCAAACAAAACTTCTAAGATTTAGTTTACACAAAGGTATACTTTGTATATCATCTACTTACTGAAGGATTCCTGGACCCCAGAAGAAGAGAAAAAGAGCTGGGGTTGAGTGGCATCTATGTAGAAGATATTTGGATCAGCTGCCTTTAAAAACCCTGATGTGATAATAACCCTGATAGTCAGAATGTTTATCCAGCTCCACAAATATGAATGTGAGCCCTACATTCAGGCATAAATAACTGTTTGTCCCTGGAGTTTTCTTCTGTGGGTTGTCAGCTAGACAATTAAATTATCCATGGATTTTTTTTGTGATACTAAAGCAAAATAAGACAGGGGATGGTGAAGATCAGAATGTGGATATTAATGGTCTAAATTTACTTGTCCTGAAGGGCAATGGACTTTAGCTGAAGATTCACCAAGAATCACATTATTCCAACAGGCTCAGGAAATTTCCTCTGTCTTTGTGGTGACCAAGTCCTAGCTGTGCATCACAGGAGTTGGCTGTGAAGTTGTTATCTCCCAGAAAGTACCCACAGGATAAGACTTCTGGCAATTAAAGCCCAATTCCCTGTTTCACCGCGCTTGCGCTCACAAAGCAGGGAGCGTTGTATGTGAGTGGGTGGTAAGAAATGTGAAGGATGAGCTGTCAGGGAGTTTAGTATGTGAGCTGCTTTCATGTCCCTGAATTTTGCCTGTCCACATGGCAGCTTTATGGAAGCTGCAGCATTATGCCAACCTTCGGCAATTAGCAGTGACCCTTAAGGGAACAGGAGCAAGCTGAGCATAATCAGAGCAAGTATAGCAGTTTATACTTTCTATTTCCAACCCACCCCAACAGTGGAAGACTGTACTATCATGTATATGGGTCTTCTGGGGAATTATATGGGTCTTCTGGGGAATCTGTGCTGGTGCAGCCATTCTCTGCCCCCTCTAAGGAATAGGTGGGGAACATAGTCTGCCTGTAATTGTCCACATGAAATCCAGCCCTCGGGACAGGATGTAAGTATGCACGCAAATGATAAGTCGTCTTAACAGACAGCAGGCTTTGCACGTAGCTATCAGCGACACAATCTACCCTGCGTACATTTCAAATAACAAATGCAAACTAAATAATGCTAAGCAAAGGCAAAGGTGGATAATTTTAAAGTCATATGAATTGCTCTATAAATGTCTGTTATCCTCAGCGAGGCTTTTATGTCAATACAAAATGCCATACAGTGTAGCAGTGTTTGTTTGTTTTATTCTGCAAAGGCCAATTCTCAAGGCAAGACAAATGACAGATGAGCAGATCCTTGTAGCCAAATATTTGCCAAAAGGAAAATCAATCTTTTTTTCTTTCCTTCTCTTTTTTTTCCTTGTCTGCAATAGTTCACTTCAAAGCTAAGCAGAAGCCTGAAGTAATGTCCCTTATTTCCTGTGCCCCTGTTCAGACAGTACAATACCTGCTGCAACAGGACAGGCCCTTAACTGTTCTAGGAAGTCTTGTTGATTTATGTGGCCAATAACGTGGTCGATAACAATGACTCCCCAAACGCTACTTCTGTACCTCTATCAAAAGGTGAGCCATGGAAATCATCCTGTCCCCAGCCTCCCCTCAGAGGGCGAGTTTCTTCCTTGGAAGGAGCACTTCTCATCCCTTCAGTGTCTCCATCTGCTCTCTCATGTAAAGCAGGATCCAACTGCAGATGCCTCCATGCCAAGCGGAAGGCTGGGGACTGCATTTAGCTGGCTGTGTTGCAAAGGGGAAGATGATTCAGGAAGTCTTCCCCACCCCCCCCCTGCTTTTAGTGCTGCCCGATTCCCTAACACCTTTACAGAAAGCAAAACATGATTTGGTTGAGGCTGAGCTCTGCTGCATGTGCAGTGGAAGGCTGGAAGGTGGCTGGCTCTGGGGAAGCCGCAGGGGACTGACGGCTACCATGCTCAGCAGTGTTGCCTGGGTCAGTGGAGTCCTAGCCAGAGCAGTGGCCAAGACAAGATGAGACAGGAGACTAAGGGCTTCTCAAAGGCAAACTCAGTAAATATGACAAACACAAAGGGAAATGTGTGAGCCCTCAGGATTAAAACAACTGTTACAGTTACTAGAAAGTGGGGAAAACCAAGCAAACAAAAAACTCTGTAGTTTTGTCTAATTTCTGTGATTCTTGGAAAGGTTGCTTCGTTTCCCCTCTTATAAAAGGTATCCAGTCCTATCTCACCGGTTAACCTTGCAGACATTTTATTTACGACATCTAATGAATCTGTCATTCTAAATTTCTTTTGGAAAGAAGGATGAGGGAAGAGATGTGCTTGCCAAATGCAGATTAATTCAAGATATTAACGGTACATCCAACCCATTTATAATGAAATAGCTTAATATTAATCCCATCATTAGTAGTGTAATTCTCTAAAAAAGTATGAGAGAGAAGACAGTTAAGAAGAGCAAAGTTTCAGGATTTGGAAATGAATCTTATAACCAGTAATAGCCTTTTAAAGCTGTTGGAATTTAATTAGAAAGATGCTGAAAATGTAAAATCACCTACAGAACCTGTGTCTGTCTGTATGAGCTGAACATGGGGAGCAAATACACCTGAGAGGAAATCGCTTCTGTTGCCACCTCTTTGGAAATGTCTGTACACTTCAGGTGCTCCTTTGCATATCGATTTACCCATGTTTGAGTGTTAATTAACCCTCAGCAAGATCCCTCTTCCTGAAATAGGTGCAAAGAGAAGAAACATAGCATCGTCTCTGGTCCCTGTGTTCGGGAAGCCCTGAATGTTATGAAGACTCAGCTAGAATGAATATACTACATGCAGGTCTGGGTATTATCTCTTGCTATCCCACCCAAATATGCAATATTTTGAAAGAAATAGAATGGAAGCTTCACAATGCCCAGAGAGGTGGTGGAGTCTCCGTCTCTGGGGACATTCAAAACCTGCCTGGACGCGTTCCTGGGCAACCTGCTCTAGGTGGCCCTGCTCTGGCAGGCGGGTTGGATGAGATGATCTCCAGAGGTCCCTTCCAACCCTATGATTCTATGATTCTATGAATAGATACTGAAAAATGCTCGCAAATGTTTTGCACAATGTAGCTCATATGAGAAGAAGCATATCTCACATAGTAAAGGAAATTCTGTTCAATACCAGATACTTCTAATCTCAATAAGTGAGTTAAGACCTTGTTAGCACAAAAACAAGCTGTATTTTTATTACTTTGTTGTATTCAGATTATGTAATGCCTCTTTTTAGAATGTCGATACCAGGGTAAGTGTTGTGAGTTGCATTCTGGGTTTGCCACTTTGGAATTATTTTTATATTTCTCGTGTCATGATTTGTAGAGAAGCTTCCCTCCCTCCTAGACCTCTGTCACACACTTCCATTCTTCGCCTCCATTCCCATTCGAAAGGAAACATTTCTGAATTTGAGGCAGACTTCCCCTGCGTGTGTCTGGCAGGGTGTGAAGGGACTTTCATAACAGCAAACAAAAGGGCTGCATAAACTATCACTACGGTAGGCAGGGATCGCTTCCTCCCACTGCTAAAGCACATATAGTTCTATGGGAAGGAGGAGCAGCAAAGCATGGCAGAAAAAACAGCACCATGGAACAGATTAGGACCATGGTATAAGTTGTGCCTGACTGAAAACACAGCAGTGGTGTTGATAGATTTGCCTACCTGCAGATGTTAAAATCCAGCTGAGTTTTGGGGTTTTTTTACCAGCAATTTAATTGCTTTAACAGTGCTCTGTTCCATATTAAAATAATCTTTCTCAAGATCATTGGTAATTGGCCTTATCTGTTTTGATTCAGTAATTATTTATTACTTCAGTAAGAGAGGAGGCTTGATATTGTTCGACTTGGTATGCCCTATTGAAAGGCCTTGTCCCTACGCCAGGAAGTCTGTAAAAGCAATCTCCTTTCTTTTGCACTAATGTCACTTCACCCCAGCTCTGACAGGGTAAGAAAAGTGGGATATTGCTTTATGACTTGCAATTATTAAATTACCACAGCTTTGCAAATTTCTGCTTGCAACTGTTCACGCTCTTTTTAACCCATCTGAAATGAGAAGTAAAATTACCTTAAAGAAACTAAGCACTTGTATTAGTTAGCATATGTAAAAGGCTACGAATTATCATGGTACCCAGCTGATGTGCAGACCATAAATTCCAGTACTTTGGATTATATGACTACAGGCTTAACAATTTTTGTGCTGGTGTAACTATTATAGCTCTCTGTGGCTGTAATAGTTACATGTGCATGGTTATACTGATACAAACCTTAGTATGGATCCTTTCAGTATTTGTCAATACTTCTTCCTTTACCCCATAGATAATAGTAATAATTAAAAGAACATCTGTATGTCCAGGTAGCTGTGCTATAGGAAGGAATGTGCTTCACGTATTACTTTGTAGTGAAAGTGGGTGCCACATGTGCGAACATGTGCGAACAAGCCATTTAAATGAGAGCAGAAGTAATGGTTTTTAAAGCAGAAGCTTGGCTGTTAGAGCAGCACAAGCCCCTTGGTGGGAAGACCCTGCAGGTCTTTGCAAAGCAGAGGAACGTGGCTTTGCCCATGGCCCAGGGGGGGAAGTTGGGGTGGGGATGAGCGAGGTGGATGCTGAAGGTATTTACAAGCTAGTGGCAAGGCTGGGCAGCAGATCAGGTCTCCCGAGCTCCACAGTTTCTCACTGTAGAACTTTGTGAAACCTGGTTTTGTTGGGTTTTTTTTTACCATTTTTGTGGGCTTGAGGTCTCTAAAAATGGGGACTGATTAATATCCGGTTCGAGGTTTAATCTCGCATGTATGAGATATCACACATACATGGTTAAGCTCATCCGTATCTGTAACACTGACACAGCAACTTGTGGAGCTTTTTCTGTCTACTAACAGTCTTCCTGGAAGCTGGGGCTTGATTTTCTGTTTTCCATGTCTCTGCTGTTGTGTGGTAATTAGTTTTTATGAGGTCTAATTATCTTTAGAGTGATGAATCGCACAGAACTCCCTTTCACCTAAATGGTACTATATAAGCCACGTCTATACATAATACACACTGTGACTGAGGAGTGATGATCACTAACCAGTCCTGAACAGCAAAGCTAACTTTATCCCTGGTTTTATTCTCTCACCAGCTTTGACAGTTGCCATTCCGTTAGGAAATACTTTGCGCCTGATTGTGTCCAGAAACACTTCTGAGAGGTTTTAGAAAGGGTCCCAAATACGTTCTTCTGTGGGTAGCACCACCATCTCAGCTTCTGCAACAGAGCCTGTGAAAACTCTGCTCACCTTCTCAAAAGGCTTCAGACTCTCTGTAAGTTACTTTATTAATAATGCATAATTTAATTTTTCTATTACTGACTTAAAGAAATAAAATTTTAAACGCTGCATTAATGTGTGATGTATGAGATGAAAGCTGCTCAGAGGAAATTAATTAAGACTCGCCATTCATATTCTACTTTTCCCTGCTGCCTCCATTTTGTTTCGCTGGTTATAAGTTAATACTGACCAAACTTGCTTTGACCAGATGTTGTCACTCCCAACAGTGACAGGTACCGTCAGCAGTGGCAGCAGCTGTACAGACGAGCAGAGGAAAGGGAAGCTCTGTCTGAACTTCTTCATTCTAAGCTCTGTGCTTGGGCACAGCATAGAGTTGGGACCTATCCCAACCCTGATCTGCAGTACGCCTTGCTCTTTCTAGGACATCTCTTGCAGGGATGCTCAGCCTCACCAAGCTGCCTGAGCACTTAATGCTTTTCACTTTGCTGTTAAATGAATCGGGATTCAATTCCAGGTACCACAGCTGCAGCACAGTACAGGCACGGTACTTCGAAATGGTTTGTATACCGTAGTCTGAGAGCCCCTGACACAGAGCAAGATGAAGTCAGAGGTGAAAGCTATTTCAGAGACTGTATTGATTCCTGGGTTTATTTTGCAAGAATTGGGCCTGGTAGCTATTGAAAGCGACAGAAAAGATCCTCTTCTGCAGCCAGTACAGCAGGGCTTGCTGTGTGAGGAGTCTGCCAAATTGATAACTGTGCAGACCAAACCCTCTCATTCACAGGAGAGTAACATCATATACTGGCACAGACAGTATAAGCTTTTCCTTGTCTTGCCAATATGCTGGGGTTCTTACTCAAAGGGCATCATTTGCTGGGAGAGGAAGTATTTTGCGTGCATCCTAAATGCAGTCCTGAGTATTTTTGCTATTTGAAAGGCCTAGAAAAAGAGTTTGCTGTTTCCTTGAGCCTGATCCTTTGTTTGATTTTAATGGCATGTGCCTGATCTTCTTTCCTATAATTCCATGTGATATTGTGTAATCCCTCAACCTCATCCTTTTACTTGCTTCCACCAAATACATTTAAAAAAAACATTTTTCCAGCTCCTCATCCTATCAATGCTTGAGAAGGGGTCTTCAGTCTTCTGTCTTAGTACAAGCTGATACTTAATTACATGCCTCCTGATCTGATTAGCAGAGGTGAAGAGGACTCTTAAGGATGTTTGGAGTATTTTTATTGAAATCAACAGTCTGAGACTGCAAGCTGTGTTGTGATAAAAGCTGTACAAGGTGCAGCTGACCGCCATGGCGCACTTCCAATGCTGTCGGTGCTGATGTACAAAAGGGTTCCTATGTTCCACCTATCAGTCAGTTACCTGGAGATAAACTCAGTAACAGATATGCATCTTCTCCTCCTCCAGAAATGCTTCTAGAAAAGTTGCTTCTCACAAGCGCCAACCTTTCCTTTAAAGAAAGAGATAGTCAGCGTTGATGCCCTGCAGTTGACTGGTTTTGTACTATGTTTGTAACAAATGTGTTGAGGTTACATCTGGTATAGCTTAGTGACGACAGCAATAGGCTTCAGTTATTTGATCCCAAAACAAACCACCTTATAGCAATTCACAGAATGGCTGAGGCTGGAAGGCACCCCTGGAGATGATTTGGTCCAGCGCCCCTGCTCAAGTAGGGACAGCTAGAGCAGATTTCTCAGGACCATGTCCTGTTGGGTTTTTAATACCTTCAAGGACGGAGACTCAACAACCTTTCTGGGAGACGTGTGGCAGTGCTCAGTCACCCTCACAGTAAAAAATTTTTTTCTTAGGTTTAAACAGGATTTCTTCTGTTTCTGTTTATGCCCATTGTCTCTTAATTTCCCCTTCATAAACCCATGCTGACTACTCCTAAGCATCTTCTTGTCCTGCCCTTGTCTTGAAATGACTTCCAGGAGGACTTGCTCCATCAGCTTCCCAGGGACTGAGGTAAGGCTGACTGGCCTGTTGTTCCCTGAATCTTCCTTCAGTTCCACAGGGCCATTAAAATGCCTCTCATAGTGCCAGTAGTCACAGCTAGCATGGAGCTTGGTTACAAATTGAGGGGCTAAAGAACATTGCAGCACCTTTCCTGCCTCCCTGAGGACCACTTGGTGCCATGTGCACCCTCAGTCACAAGTCTGGGGGGGCAAGGCCTCTGTTCAGCTCTCTCCCCATATCCCCAAAGCAGTTGCACACTGCCTTTTCCAAACAGACGCCTTTCAACCTGAGCTGAAGGAGAACCCCAGATTACAGTACAGGGCTTGTGGTCACTATGGCTTAGCTGATTTGATCACACAAAATGTAGTGCTGTCCTCTAAGTAGTTCCACAAATAACAGTACAGTAAAAGGCAATGCTTGTGCTTTGAAGGAAGGAAGATAGCAGATTCCACGCTACTAGAAGGTTTCTGTAAATGGGACAAGATTGTTTAAAATTACAATGGTTGCTAATACAGCGTTCTCTGTTTCTTGTAAACATAGTTGGATCTCAAGTGCGAAGCAGTGTTCGTTGGGCTATGAGGAACTGAGGAGTCGCTCATGGACACGTTGCTCTCCTACTGAATTCAGGCAAGTTGCCACCCTAGATTTAATTTGTAAGTTGAGAAAATTCATAAATTCAAAGCAAAACACAGCTAAACCTACAAAATTTTGCATGATTTCCAATGAAACCATGCAATTCCAGGAAGCTTACCCTGATCCCTTTCCCAAGCTGTAATGTGGCTTCATGCTCATAAAATTCAGCCCAGTTTTGCTGAAAGTTTTATGAACTTCATTCAGCCTTGGAACTAACTCAATTTTCAGGCGGATAACATAATACCTAGATAGACAGTGTGTGGGTGGGAAGACGGATATGTGGCAATGACATAGGTTTTCATATCTGTTTGAATTAATATTTTAGAAAACAAGAACATTAATAATAGCTAAAAAACTAACTTCAGAATCAGTTTTGTTCAACATAGCTTGGGTCGAATATCGGCAGCCCAAAGTTTGTGTCCCTTATGGGACACAAAGTCTTTGATGCCACTGCCTGGAAACCAAGAGTGAATATTCAGAGCGCATCCACAGAGGGACCTGCTTCCTGGCACTCTGCCATACCCGCTCACTCTTTCTTTATAGCTGAAACTTCCGTAACAGAGATCACACACTTTTGGTCAATTTATTTCTGATAGATGATAAAATCTCCCTGTCAAAGACGGTGGAAAAAGCCCCAAAGATATTTACCAAGCAAACAAAAAGTACAGAAGTAAGGAAGTGAAGGCTGTGGGAATCCTGTCAGCCTGGTACTGGTAGTGGAAAGCTCCAGGCAGGCAGGGTGTTTCCAGCTTATACTTTACCTCTCATAGCTCTTCTGTCAAATTGCTCCTTCCTGATGTTTAATAATCAGATCAACCGTAGTTTAGGGCTGTATATTTTCCTTCTCTGTCTTTCTCTCTGCCTATTGATGACAATAAGGAGAGCAGTGGTGCTGCTGTACTCACCAGACCTCACAGTAAAAGGTCTTCTGGTCCCCTGGTTTGTTTGAGTTGCAGGGTCCAAGCCCTGAACAGCTGGGTAGTGTTGCTTTGTGCCGTTGCAGGGCAGTGGCGGTGGACTGAGAGCCATGTAACCCCTAGATAGCTGGCATGGATATGGCATGTCTGTAGTGGTCACTACGACTGATGGTTGACATACCCGGGCAGAGCTCAGCCTGTGAAAAGGGCTGTGGTTGTGCATATTCAACTACTGATTAAATGTAAATTTGCTATGCAAATGCACGCACTTCATAGGGCATTTTCATTTGGTTGGTAGATCATAAATCACTGGCATGTTAAAAATCAGTTAATGTAAGTCATGTGAAGTCCTTCATGCAATGAAATCATTTTCAAAATGATATTCATTGTCATCAGGGCAGTTTTTCCACCATGAAATCATTTTATAAATGACTTGACTGGATAGACAGTAGCAGTTGCAGTAATAAGGCATCGTTCGTGTTGCAAGAGCTGATTGGAAAGTCTAAAGACAAGAGTTCTGTAATGTTTTAAATGATTGAATTTTGAATTGCAGAAAAGACTGTAGCTATTTTAGACCATTACGAAACAAGCTGGTTGGTTTTTTGAGGTGTATTATCAAATCCTTTCCACAGTTCATATGTAAAGTATATTAAAACCATTGCGTCCCGATTGAAAGAGAACTGTAGCTTCTCTTAATTACTGAAGGAAGGGAAGTTGTCCTTCAGAATTTTTTTTAAACTGCAAAAAATGTAAATTTACTTCCAAGTTTTCCTTCACTGCAATACCATGCACAATTTTGGCTTTCAGCATTCTTAAGGAACCGTATTGCAAACACAGAGGAAATGCTTTTTTTCTTCCTTACAAAAGATCTGCCACTGTTTTGGGGCCTTTTTTAACAAGTTTTGTCATGGTAGGGGAAAAGGTAGCAATTCATAAATAATTCAGTTGTATGTGTTTACACAAAAGCTTAAGAGAAATGGATCAGGTGTACCCAAACACTTCCAGCATTGCTTCCGCCTCCATGTTCCAGGGCAAAATAAATGTGTGGGTCGAGCTCTTACGGGCGCTTGGTAAGAACTATGGAAATGTGCTGGCTGCTGTCAGACCCACTGGAGGGGAGCGTTGTTCTTCAGCGCTTGCAGAGCAGGGCTCGCCTGTGACCTGCCTTTCACCACCACCTAAAGAATTAAAAGCTACTTCGAGCTTCTTTATTCCCTCTCTGGGGGCAGCTGCCCTCCCCTTCACAGAAGAGCAGGGCCTGAGCTCCCTGCAGAGCTGAGGAGACCAGAAAGAGTAAGCTGGGCACAGACTGGGACACGGGTTGTTTTCCCTGAGAAGCGAGAGAGGGGAAGCCGGAGAGAGGACTGTAATAACGGCCCAGCTCTGCAGCAACCCGGTACCATCTTGAAGATGAGAACATTGACTCCTCATTTTCTTCGTTCATTCTCAGTATCTTGGCACACTTTGACTCAGACTAAGGCACAACTTAAGTGCAGTTTCAAACGAGCAAAAATCATATGTCGTCTGCAAAACAAAACGGTTTTGTGGATGGGCCTATAGTTTAGGTTAAACGAGGGCTTTTCGCCCTTGAAACTCGTTTCGGTTTCAAGCGTGAATGTAAAATGAAAAGACCATTTTTGAAGCAATGTCCTATGTAGATGCCCACGTTCTGTAACAGATGTGCACATTTTGATATTGATTAATCCTTTTCAAAAGTATATTATATCTGCATGGAAAGAACAAAGGCATCCAGAAAAGGAGCTAGTTAAGAAACAGCTACTGCACAAGGGCTTCTTTCACAGTGGCTCTTTGGCTGAAGTCCCGCGGCAGATAGGCACACTCAGCTTTGCTGGGCTCTCTTCTGCAGAGCTATTTGCTCTATCTTTTCCTGTTCGGAACGAAGCGGTGGTGCACACCCGACACACAAAAGAGTTAATTGCTGGAGTCAGCCCTGGGAAGTTGCTAAGCAACATTGCTGGGTCCTGGCATCAGCTCAGCCACCAGCCACTTCTGCTGCCACATGATGCCTGTGGTCCAGCACCCACCCTGCACAGCCCAGCCGAGAAGTGCTCTGAAAACTTTGCTCAGCTTCCTCTGCTCCTGCAGTCTAATTAGGCTCACCTAATGAAAATAACTATTTTGCAATTTAGGTCCAGTTGCTTAAGAATTATTGCGAGTATAGAGTTTGTCTGTACACTAAAACCAATCTATTCAGTTAATATCCATTCATTTTAGATGTTTCAATCTGTCATTCCTACTTGAGATGAGCTGATTGGCTTTTATGATTTTAAAGTATTATTATAATAAGCAAACATAAGTATTGACATCCTGTAAATCTGAAACAGGGTAAACGTCTATCCAGCCACTGCAGTAAGTATGCTTTACAAAATTGAGCTTCAGATTTTCCAATAAATTACTACATATTTTTCAGCCTGGCATTCTAATCAAAACCAAGGCTATCGGGGAACTTGCAACCTTTGGGTAAATCAGCAAGTACTGAAATCATTACAAATGCAGGACTTTATCACCCCAGCCTGATTACAGATCAAGAATTCTGGGCTACATCATCTGCTCTTAATGGAGGCATAACACTAATCCATGTGCACTGTGGATTTTGCCCTCTGTGTGGAAGGCTGAAGTCCTGAATACCCTTGAGACGGTAGCAAAACTCCTAATCAGTAATACATCTATTGTTTACCTGTTTTCAGAACAAATCATTCTGGTACTGACAGAGGTAATAAAAACTGCATTTTAATGGATTAGTGTCCTGCAGTGATTTTGAGGTCTGACTGAAGACAATGGCACTTAGCAGGTTTGCTTTCTGTGTGGATTCTTTGGTGTCAAGCAAAGTGAAACTCACAACTGCAGCTTCTGCCCCTGGCTAGGTGCTCGTACTGTTGCTCTTTTTACCTGACTGCGCTTACAAAACTTGTAGGAACTTAGTTATTGGTCAGCTGAACTTGGACTGCTCAGAAGCTACTGATGGAAAGATGAGATAAGTGCACAAGAACTATGAGTAAAGAAATTTCTTTTCCTTAGGGAACTAGCCTAAAATCTTAGTAACCACAAAGAATCCATTCTTGTATAGGTTCCCTGTCTATCAGATGTGCATGGATTTCAGCCTGAGGCAGGTACCTTGAAAGAACAGGTTTGCATCCAAATTCTAACCCCTCATTAAAGTCGTTTGCTACTCATTTTTTTGTGTATTTTGCATAAATATTGATAAACCTCATTTTCTAAGTCCACTTGCAACACCTTGTTAGCAAACTTAGCAATATCACTGTTTTAACGTACTTGATTTTTTAACTTCTTTGAATTTTTTTGGATTCTCAAACACTTCCATGGGCAGTGCAGGCATCAACAGAGTGAATTTATGTTTACTGGCAGTATAAATACTTTTCCTCACTGCCTTTTCTCAGTTTTTAGGATTAGTTTATGGTGCTATAGCAGTTTACAGGCCACAGGTAGAAATGGCTACTCTAAACTTGCCTTTTTTTTTTCATTTGATTATATTGTGTTTATATTCAGCCACATCTTGAAACTATTCAGCTGAAGTCTGAACAACATTCTATAATATTTAGGTAGATTTTTTTTTGCATTGTCTGATTTTCAAGCAAATCTGTATTCCCTTGGTTTGAGTCAGGTTAAGTATATGTGCTGCTGTGGGAAGTGGAATCACATTTATGGAAATCAGAGTGAAAGTAAGAAGGGTAAGAGCAAAATATTTCCAGGATCAGTCACATTTTGATGATGATTACAGCAGAGTATAACACTGACTAGCGTCTTGTACAGTGACAAGTACACAAGACTGCTGTGGAAGCAATTCTGGTCTTGTTCAGGTTACCGGCAGTTTTACCCTTGACTTCCGTGGAATCAGTAAGTATGTTTGGTTTTTATTCTTTTCTATTATTGTTTTTCTTATTTACACTGCTAGACACCATAGGAGACTGACAGAAATCCGACATACTCTGCTCTTGTTAGTATTGTTGTTCTTGCTCTTTTTTTCCTCTGGGTGTTTTTTGAAGTTTAGTATAATGCTTCTCAGCTAGCCTTTCTTTAATTTCTTATCTTTATAGGCAGACTCCATGCATCCTGTTACTGTTCACATAGTAATTACAGGCTTCTTTCCTTCTGAGCAGACAGTAAATATATTGTTCTTTTTGTGTTTGGATGTGGAGTTGGGAGTAGCCCTGGGGTCACCCGAGATTCATGAAGGAGCAGCAATAGCACTGTGCCTTGGCTGGCAGCTAAAAACTGTTCTGCATCAGATTCTTTAGTGCAGAAGTGGTTAGCTTGGGGGACTGGTAATGACATAAGGAGCCTTTTCCAGAAACGTGCTGGAAGGGGGCTCACAAGAACATCTTGTTAAAATTCCGCCTTTATAAGGGGAAATTTCTTTGCCTCAGAGATCAGTCCCTTTCCACGTATCATTTAATCATGACTATGAAAGATGACTTATCTCTAAGGCTAATAAAAATATTTTGCCTTCTGACATACACATTATTGTATTAAAAAAAAAAAAGAGAGAAAGAAAAAGGAGGTGATATGACACACAAAAATTCCCAGTGAAAGGAATCCAATTGAATATTTTCCAAGAACGTTAACATTCCCGATTTCCCAGGTAAAGTCCCTGTCTAATGCCTAATGTCACAGATTGGTCCGTGAAGTACACCATCAAAATGAAGACTATTTTCACCCGTAAAATGATTGTGAATTGGTGATGTTTTCTTCATTGGTTGTGGCAGGGAGATGATGAAATATTCTATTATTAAAGCTAATAAATGGAGTAATCGCTATCACCACTGTCATGCTTTCACCAAACAAATGAATGCACTTTGTACTGATTAACCACTGATGGCATGCTGAACGTTAAACTAAGCAAAAAAACGTACAGGGTGAAATCTTGGTCCCACTGGAACCACTGGAAGTGGTTTTACCACTTCAGAAGGGTAAAAGATTGAGCTTTAGTTTGGGTCCCTGCTCGGGGATTGTGCATCTTAGAGGCTAGCAGGCATGGCGCTGAGAAATGCATACTTGAATTTAGGTTCCCAAGTGCCCGTTTAGACCCTGAAATAAACGGTCTAATTTTCAAAAGCATTGAGTACTTACCAGCTGGTGCTGATGAGACCATTCCAATGAACAGTCACTGTAGCTCACTCTAACATACACAGGCCAGGGAATGTTTATCCCAAGTAAGCTTTGTTCACTTTTTTCTTTTTGCATTTGTCAAAGACATTGCAAAAAAAAACTTTGAGTAAAAAAAGTAACAAACCCCCAGCTTATCAAAAAGGATATTGTAGAACTCACCTTTTCTCTTTGGTATTTTCTTCCCTTTATGTTCAGGTATGAAATAAAATGAGGATTTGCAACTTCACTGCAGAATTAACAAGCAGATGAGAATCAGCGATCTGTTCCCTGCTGCATGGCCTAGATCCTCCACTGGGAATGCAACAAAAAACCTGACACTGGAGCATGACTTGAACATACTGATGAGAAAAGGTATTCAGTATTTTACCAAGCTCTCTCATTTTTTTCTTCTGTGCACTGTAGGAAAGCATTTTGATGATCAAAACTGTTGGGTTTTAAGTGTCCTTCGCAGACTAAAACGATCAGTGCTGCTGCAATACTGAATATGAGTTTTCCATAAGTATGAACAAAAAGTCATTGTGGTAATGGGAGGATGTTGAACATATATGTAAATTATAAGTAAACAAATACAAAGAAAGGATTGATGGAAGATATTGAATCCATTTAAAAGTAAGGTCAGTTTTATAATACAATAATCATAGGTCAAAAAAAATATTTTCAAGTCAGCGTCTTAGTTGATCCTTGGCAGTTTTGTACAAATAGACAACCTCAGGTCTGTTCCATAAAATTTAACTCAGATTGATTTGAATCTCTTGTTCTTTGAAGAGGAGTTGTCATCTACCTCTGTGTGTGTTTACTTAGTAAAACCTAACCTGCTATTTAAAGT
This sequence comes from Dromas ardeola, assembly GCA_013398915.1. NCBI lineage: Eukaryota > Metazoa > Chordata > Aves > Charadriiformes > Dromadidae > Dromas > Dromas ardeola. The sequence goes on along the minus strand of VYZM01015026.1, from coordinate 52,278 downwards.
GTTGCAAAAGTGGCTTAACTGAAGTCTTGTTTTATTGAACATTGAGTCTTATTTAAATTGAACCATTGCAGTCTTGTGTAGAGGCACTTAAAACAATGTATAGCTGCCATATAAAATTCCATCCTTTGAATTAAGCTAAATCAACATAAGCCAGTTGTAAATCAATTTAGCTGTGTCCACATGTGGATTTGCTTCATGTTTAATGAAACTGATCTAAGGAAACAATCCCAGTGAAACCACTGCCACTTTCTTTTGCAGACAAAGCCTATATTATCTTGATTTATTTGGAACTAGAACTCTTCTGGCATACATATTGAATAGCCAGCATAGCTTTGCAGCTGCACTGTTGAACATCAACCTGAATTCTTGGTCTTGTTATGGATTTGGCTAATAAATTTTCTTGCATGAAGCCATGTTTCTCCCTCAGTGAGATTTAACCCATGCATTTGTCTTCCCAGACGGGCTGGGATTTTTTTTTAGCATAATCTGATTAATTTAATCCAAACAGGATTTCAACGTATGTTTTTTATCCTGCCAGAAGTAGCATAGGCTCCTCATATCAGCAGTTATGTTCTTAACTAATAGTCTAGCTTTTCAGTTTGATTTATGAACACACAAACAGGGGAAATTTTAAATTCAATCAGAACAAATGGCCATGTGTTGTCTAGCCAGGATGTTCTGGTAGGGTTTCTATCGTATCTAGGAAATTAATGCTTCCATGGATTTATGGCTTTAGATGATAGTGGTCTTCAGATTGGTCCTGATTAAATAGCAACATTAGTTCTAGGATTGTTGCTCCAGCCATTTGTACTTCTAGAAATTGTGTAAAGATTAATTCATCCTCATGTATATGTTTATCCTTTAGTGAACTGAGTTTTGTTTTCTTATATATGTGATTCATTTTGGTGAATACCTTCAAAACGCAGCAAGAAAGGAAAAGTTCAGACTTGCGTATCCGCAATTCCTAATGTCTTATCTGAAAATCACAAATTTACTTTCATGAGAGACATATGTAAAAAAAACTAATGGGTACCTATGATTTTGTCTAGACTTTTTTTTCCCAAATACACACGTTATTCTAATAAAAGCTATTACTGCTCCCTGCAGACTTTACCTGGCTGGTAGCCATAGACAATTGCAGCTACAGTAACACTGCTGCTAGTGTTGTGCTCATCGGTGTCATGTGTCCTGCACACTGGTCAGAGATTCAGTAGGAGCATAGGGATGCTAAGCTGAAGAAAATTTAGTAGTGGTCTGGCCATCCACACCCATTTGATCTGCAGTAATTTATACATCTAATAGCAGTTATTTTTGTACATACTCATTATTTCCTAACTGTACTGCAGGGAAATACTAGATTTCTTATTTCACAATGCCAGATCCTAATGAATCTTTCCTGTAGTATATATTGTATTATTTGTCTGTGGTGGTCTCTTCTTCATTGTCCCAACTTGTAGCTTTCTGTAAGTGCTCTAAAGGGAACTTCAATAAAAACACGGATCTGGAAAGGAGAAAACAGAGGCAAAGCACAAGCCAGACCCTGAACTCATGCTAGAGATATACCAAGCACAAATCTGTCTGCCAGCCAGTGCCTTCTCAGCGCTGTCATTCCCAGCATTGTGTGAGCATACCATTCTCAGTGTAACAGTAACACAAGCATCCAAATGCTTTGAGATTTTTAAGGGGGAAAATTTGGAAAACTGTCTTGGATTTGCTGCGAGTACTTTCTTAAAACCTGCTTTGGTACAGCTGGCTTCAGTAAAATATCCAAATGAAAATACTGAAGGAATATGATCAAGAGAATAATCAAAGATAAGAGTTCCTGACTCAGCGTGTTTCATTACCAAATATGGAAGTTAACAATCAATTTCTTGTTTGTTGGCATCAATATTGAGATTCAGACCACTGTAGTCTCTGGAGACAAACCCTCCTTATCCTGAGCTGTTCCTGCCTGTCTCTGATCTAGACCAAACTTTCCCCATCCCTTGTTCCTTTTCCTTTGTATGCATTTTAGGCCTACCAGCTCAGTCTCTCAGTTCAAATCAGCCCACTATCCTACTTTCATCTCCTCTTCCCCGTGTTTCTAGTCCCAGATCTTATTGCTTCCCCCTGACAGGATGCAGTCGCCTCTCCTTATCCCAAACTTACTGCCCAGCTCCTGCTGCTACTGATACCTCTTCCTTCAGTCTCGTGCCCAACGGAGTCTCTAAAAATGGTTTATTTCTCAAACTACTGGTCTGTGAGGCAATGGTAAGTGGTCTAGGAAATAATTTCCTTTTCAGATAAAGTATGTTTTCAATTCAGATACTGAGCCGCAAGGAATTCAGATGGTTGAGAGGCTTTACCGAGCAGAGGACTTAGGAACTTCTGTTCTAAAATAAATTTCCACGGTTAATTTGACAAACAACTTTTTCTTGCCACATATGTGACTTTTAAATACGTAGAAAGATTTTTTCAATCTCAGATTTATAATCCGTTGGGTTGGCAAAATCTTCTATGAATTCCTTAACTGTGCACTTTGGCATGACTTCGTCTTTCATCCAAACCATCAATTCTATTTCTGTTCCCCTAACCCATCTATTTTTATACGAGGACTTTGTGTGTTACATTCTGTGCTGTGCTGCCCATCGCACTCTCAATCTTCCCTTCATTCAGTCACGCAGTTTCCAGAGCATTGTCTTCCCAAAAACTTCTCTCTCCCGTCACCCTGTTTGCAAGCTAACAGCTTCTCTTCTCAGATCTTACTCCAGTGCTATTGTCTTTGGTCTCTACCTGGCACTTATCCCACTGCTTCTAGGCGCATACATCTTCCCCTTACCTTTTTCTTTTGCTTTTCAAAATATTCTTTCTCTTGTTACTGTCAAATACGGCTCCCTCCTTCTATAGGTTCTCCTGCAGAATCAGAGCTGTGCTCGCCTCTCTGTTCCAGTACCAGCCTTTGCCGTGCTGCTTGTTTATGCTGCTACTCACTGTTCACCATCACACTCAGCAGAAGTAAAGTATCTCCCAGCGACAGCAGTGTAAAAGCATACACTAATTTTCTTTTTTAAATTACAAATAAGGTTTATCACATTCTCTTTAGATAACTTGTATTCTAGCCGGTTTGGAGAAGCCTTTTAAATAATTTTTTCTGCAAAATCAGAACTACAAATGAAAAGTACCATTTTTTTTCCTGCATGTTCCCAAATGCTGCATGCTTCCCAGGATCGCAGATAGAACTGTGCAATTAGGCAATTTTAAAGCTTGTCAAAGCTGCAGACAATACAAGGCCAGACAATACAGCATAGACATAACACATTAGAGTGAATGTGACAGTTATAAAATAAGAGGAGATGCGCATAATAGGGAAAGGAGTAAATCAAGGGCGGGGGGGAAATGGAGGGCTGAAATTCCTTCGGCAGTCTCAGCGGTTCTTAAACAATTGCAACTAGCTGCATGCTCCAAGTGTTTTTGAATTTGTCTCATTGCTCTCCAGGGTGGAAAGCTGCTCTTTCTGTGCTGTTCCTTCAGAGCAGCCAAACACCCTTTTGCCTATTCTGGGCTCAGGCTTATTTCTCTGTTTTCTGTAAATTTGTACACCCAATGCAGGCACGATCTCTGCAGCCATTAAAACCCAAAGTCATTGTGGCCTGATGTAATACATTTCGGCAAATAAAAATAGTGAAATGTGATTTTTCAGCAGAAGTTTGTCTACTAAAGACCACTTTAACTTTTGGGTCTCTCTCTGTTCCTTCAGCTGCCTGACTGCTGGACAGTCCTGGGCAATAACTTACCAGTGCCCTATTTTCTTTATTATGGCACTCTCAGGCATTAGAGAAAAAGGCCTTTGCCAGCTCAAACTCCATAGTGTGTCTGATAAAGTTGACATTTATATTTTTGTCTGCAAGCCATAAAACAGTCTCTTTTTGCAACACACGCTCTGCCATGGGACCCTTTCAAGGGGTGACCTGCTTTCCCAAAGAGCTTCAGGCTGGTGCAGTTGTTCGTTAGCAAAGTGCTGTAGGGCATTCTGGGACCCGTGACAGTCCAGGAGTATCTGATCTAGTTTCTTAATTTTAATTATCGCTACAGAAGTAAAGGCAGCAATTCTGAACACTGTTTAGCTTTGGAAAAGGGAGAACACATTTCCCACTTATTTCCCACTTTGCCTATAATAATTTGGATTTCTTCAAACGATGGGGTGCTAACCACAGTCACACAGGAGACCTTTACAAATGCCATTAATCTCTATTTAATAAGTTTTGAGGGTATATGCAGAGAGGCAATGGAAAATATAGAGATATTTATGTAGAACATACATTTTTGTACTTAAAAATCTTTCTGCAGCATCTCAGGGACAGATGACACGCCACTCCCTGTTCACCTCACTGGGGGAACACAGGGTTTAAATAAAGCTTCTCTAGCTAGTTAAAAGTTCTTGGCAGTTTATTACCTTGGCCGTTAATTGCATTCATTTCCCTACAGAGATTCCTTTGAGAGAGATTCTCCATTACATGTCTGCTGGGAGATTTCCAACCATTTGCATTTTTCCCAATTAATTTCAGACTCAAATATTGACTCATTTTGGGAATGAAGTGATAATAGGACTGAACTTCTGGTTTGGACAGTTGGATATATGTACCTTGGGGTATTAATCTGTATATACTATTAATTTATGCCCCATTGGATGACTCCGTAATGTCTGCTGTCTAGCTGAACTCTCAAAAGTTTTTGCTTCAGAAGCAAATCAAAAGGAATAATGTGATGATGGCTTAATGCCTCTGAAGATAATGAAAGTGTCAGAGATTCTTTAGCTCATGATGTGGGAAGCTGGTGAGAATACAAGATCTGAATGCTGGAAATAAACATAGACTGAAACCCAGAAGTTTGTAGATGGTGGAAGATACACCTCCTTTTCTCCACGTAAGCCCAAAATGTCACATTATGATCAGTGGATTGCATGCAAATAAATTGTCAATGGGTTTCAAAGTTTTTAACAAATCCAATTTGATTTGGATGCAAAATCAAACCCCAAAGCATTTTCAGGCTCAATTGCTAGGATTTCTGTCTGTATCAGTTTTTAGCCAGTCTTCTGACAGCAGTGTTGAAAAGAGATATCAATTTGAAGTTAAAACATAGCATGGAATCCCTGCTTTAGTCAGGAAGCATAACAATATTAGGGTTTGCCTCAGTGTCACTCTCCAAAAATAACTCTTAAACTGTGCAAGTACATTTTAAGCAGAAAAGTTTAAGTAATGGTGTGTGGATGCCGGTGACAATGTCCACCAGGCTTTCCCTGCTTTCAAATTCTTAACATACTGCCCTCTCATACGATGATGAAAGCTTCAGTGCTGCGCTACCATAGCTCCTGGCAATTTTTGAATAAGTAGCCTCACCGCACCAGTATGCTCATGCCCATCAGGTCCTTGTGTTCTGAGAATTGAAAAGATTTTCATTTTATCAGAAATCTTTGGACAATGTTAATAATTCACCATTTTCTATTATAGAGGGCTACTATTCTACCCAAAAGGGATGTTTAATCAGACCTTTCAACCTTAATCAGCAGAGAAATGCCTGCTTTTTCAACTAATTCCCAGAAATAATGCCAGTGCATAAAGGAATTCAGCCTGACACTAATGTACTTTTTGGAAATAATATTGCTGTTAGCCAGAGCTTGCTGTGTATCTGGAAATAGAGTCTGCAATGTCAGATCACAGTCATTAGTAATTTTTTCTCAAGGTCTCTTAAAATTTCTCCATAATGCTTATTTAACTTCTCAGTAGGGCATATCTGGTAGTCTATATGTTACAGGTCGAAGGGGGTTTGCTTCTTTAGTTTTCACTAGCAAGTCTATTTTTCTCCATAAAATTTTTGAAATGTGTATCTAACAGAAGTGTATAATCCCCAGAGTGTCTGTTCCTTGGTTGTGTTTCCATTCAGAGTATTACAGATGCTTGATCAGAGAAAACAGCTGTAGCAATAAGGAGGCAGCTAGAAAATTAACAAGCCCTTGCAAAGCAGAAAGAAATCTGCACAAGTACAGAACTCAGATAGTGGCAAAAGTATGAATAATATCCATCTATTGGATATATTAACTTCCAGGTATTACTTACCTGTACATGTTTGAAATGGAATTCCAGCACCATTGTAGTTTTGGCTGGTTTACGAGTTTGGGCCCAGATGTGCCATAAAGGGAAAATACACAAAATATACAAAAAATTCTAAAAAATGGAAAAAGAAAAAAAGCTGGAAAGGCTTCTACATAATACACCTACAGATCAGCAATGATCCATTAGATTCACTTTTACCTTGATGTCAGGGCCCTGAGGGCACCATCAAGCTCTGCAACCTCTTCTTCTACCCTGGGGTTTTGTTTGATGTGACACAGGCAGGTGACATTGGGTCAGGCTGCTGGAAAAGCAGGTAGCTTGAGATAAAGAGATGTGAGAAGCCTTGCTGGGGGCTTCCCCCTCTAGCTTGGGAGCCAAATTTAGCTCAGGCCTCAGCCCTGGTCCTTGTTTGGACTATACTGCAGGAATGCCCTGTCTGTCCGTGCACCTCGCTGATCCTGACTTTGTCTGCTGATCTTTACTTTGTCTTCATCACTTGGCTTCCTGACTTGGTGCCATGGAGCTGCCCCATCATTGTGGTCGTGTCTGGAAATCATGGAACTCTTGGCTGACCCTGGTTAACATCAGCAGACCCTCTCGGCTCCCCTTGCACTGGTACCATGGTTCTGACCCCTTGTTGGTGGGGACGCTGCCCCAGCTTGTCTTGCAATTGCCCTCAGCTCCCTGCAGACTGACCTTGCTGCTCCTTGACATTTGGTAATATCTCTTTATTCATCTGCTAAATATCACAATGTAATGAAAAAGCAGCACTTAACATCTCAAACAAGTGAACTGAAGGGTATTGGAGATGGAGGCAGGGGTGGGACATGGTGAGAAGATGTGACATCCTGGTCAGGAGTTTTTCCAACGCTTAGCACCTTCTCCAATCATTTGGTCTTTCTCTCATGGCAGGATAGCAAGCACTTAGTAGGGACATGGAAAATGGAGACAGAAAAACTGGTGGTTTTTAAATGATGTCAAAGTATTCCTTCCTGTTATTGCGTCCTCATAATATGTTTGCCAAACGCTGCACATAAGTACTTGTAACAGGGACTTGGGCTTGAACTAAGGTATTTGATACTGTGGGAGTGTATCTTGTCACAATGAGACTTTACATCCAAAGGTTATTTCCTTTCCCATGTCAAAGGCAGATAGAAATGACTGAAGAAAAATAAGCCTATTGCCACAAATCATAAACTTTTGTATTAAGCCTCCTGTTAGTACACTTCATGTGCCACATTGTTATACTCAAGGTCTGAGCATTTTTGAGGAGCTCTGACCAGAAAACAGGAACAGGGAATCTCAGATCCCGGGTGAGAGAGGGTAGGAAAACAAGAGAAGGCACTGGGCCTGTGGAAGACAGGGGACTGGTAGGAGCAAAGGGGGAAAAAAAATGAAAGGTAATGAAAAAAAGACAGAGAAAAGCTCTAGATGAATAGAAATCACAGTACTCCATAGCTCACCAACCTGTATTACTTTTATTTCCTTTCAGCCCCCCCTCTCCCCATCAGTACATCATTCAGGTTATTCATACATCCCATAGTACCATTTTTGCAAAAGCAGCTTTTTTCTGTGCTTCCAACACATGGATTTGCAAGCCTCCGTGGAGTCTGAGAAACCAGACAGGATGGCACAGAGGGGGTTTCTGCAGGCACTCCTTTTCAAAAACAAAGTTAGTGCTTTCCTGCAGGGAAACCACGTCTTTGGTGTGCTTCGGTGCTGAGATAACATTGTACTATCTGCAAACAAATTATCTGTATTGATCTGCCCAGTTAGGTGAGCCTGCCAACATGTCATTAACTCCCTGCTACAGCTAGAGGAACCAAAGACACTTAATGTAACTGATAACATGATTTAAATGCATCCTTCTTACCAATATTTCATTCCCTTAAGAATTCGATACACCTTTTACTCTCTTCCTGGACCATTTCACATTCAACCATGTAGTAAACTTGCTATACCTATTCCAGGAGATAATAAAGCATGCGTTTAGAGCAGAAAAGGTTACTAGATGTGTTAGTCACAGCCACTGGTTAAGTTTTAATACACAAATAGGGTAGACAACTGTAGCAACTAGAAGGAACTTGGTGTAAAACAAACAAAAAAAAATAGTAAAAATATTAAAATTTTTTTCTGGTTTCTTCAAAGGATGCACTTTGTAACCAACTTTGATTCAAAGCTGGGCTGAAAAGTTCATGGGGAAACATGGTTTCCCTTGCTTAGCATATTTCCTTGAAAAGTCTGATCTCTATTCTTGTTTGCCTTTTGCCTAAATCTTTAAAAATAATTGTCTTAATACTGTCTTAATACACTGTGTTCCCTAACATAGTTTCTTTTTTTATCACAGGCTAACTGCATTCTTTTTTTTTAAGGGGAATTTGAAAAATGTTCCAATCGGTTCCTGAGGTTTAGCATTCAATGTTGGTTTAGAAGACAATAACTTATGAAAATTAATTTTATTTTTATCCAACAGGGTAAAAACTTCTTGAAGGAGGGGGAGGGTGGGTGGGCGTAGTTTCAGTGACTGCTTTTCTCTATATTCTCAGGAACTCTTACAATTGCAGAATGACCTCTTTTGAAGTTCCCCCATATGTCTGATTTAACATATCCCTGAATGTTTCTCTTCAGCTAGCTCCAAAGCTTTTGCACTTGATCCATCGTCAATATTCTGCCTTTGATGTCATTCTTCCATAGTATTGGTGTTTATTAGGCCTTTTGTGTTTTGGTTGCTACTTCTGGCTGGGCAATTGTGTCCTCTTGAGCCTGGAAAAAGAGAAAAAGGAGGCACTGTTCCCCAAGTCTTTCAGTTACTTGAGAGCTTGCAGCAAATAGTTACCTCCTCACCCGTCAGAGGTTTCAAAGGAGGGAAGGACCATCAAGGATTCCTGCTGCTGAGTGCAAAAGGATATGGTACAGAGAACACCACAAAATCAGAAGAAACAAAGGGAAGTCTTAAAACAAGATGCAGTTCAGCAGTGGAATTCCTTGCCCCAGGAAATTGTGGGTGATGACAGTTTACACAGCTTAAAGAGGACATTTGACAGGTTAATATAAGAGAAATACAATTGAAGGTTGTTAACTATAAAGGATGCCCCTGAGCCACAGACTGTTAGAAATTGGAAGAATATTGCAGGAAAATGTCACACCATTTTTGTTCCAATACTTGTGCTCCCCATAGACAGGTATTTCTGGCTATTGTTGGAGACTGGGTACTGGCAGAGATGGTTCTTTGGTCTGACCCAGGACAGGTGGTCTTCCATTCCTGAGCAAGGAACCATCTTAACCAGAGTGGGAGGGTGGGGTGTTTATTTTTGGCTTGGGTTCTTTTCTGGGATGGAAGGTCAGAGGACAAAATTGGACGTAAAGAACGAGGCATAGAAGTTCTTCTGTAAGGTGTTGGGAGTTTTTTTCGTATCAAAACTTCAAATACCAAGTGTGCCTGGGTTCTTTAAACACAGCATGTTTTCCCATTTCATCTTGCCTTTTTTCCCTTTCTAATCTGAACTTACCTAACTACCTAGAGAGTCCTGGATTCCTTTAAGCTAACTTCAAGTACCTAGCTAAAGAATCTATATTTGGATCAAGGTCACTGTAGCGTCCCTTTGCAGTCAATGAGGAATGCTAGGCACCTCCAGTGGGTGATTCATATCATAGGTGGGCTGCATCTCCCTCAGGAAGCATGAATTAACTACGTAGGAAGCCTAACATGACCTTGTTTCTAAATTAAGCGCATCAGCTAAGTGTCTAATGTTTCAAGGCCTGAAGTTAGGTAGGAACAGAACTTACTATCCTTGTACCTTATATCCTTTTAGAGATTTAATTATGTGCATGTGTTGTGAAAAGTCACCAGCTCTTCCAAACTTCTAATCCACAGAAACCATGTCACAGCTGTCACCACATGAATATAAAATCAAAATCTACAATAAACAAAAATAAAAGACAGATGCTTAGAATCTTCCGTTTCCAGATAGTTTTCTTATAAGAAGAACATTATCAGGATAAAACAGAACAAGTTTAAGAGGCCGAATATAGCATACCTAATACCACTTAAAATCAACATTTTTGCAGTATACAGCCAACAACACAGGTCCTGCTATAATATGTGATTAATCATTCTTCATTTTCTAAGTACAGGAAAAAGGACCCATAAGGATTTTATTTGCCATACTATTGTTATATCTGTTTCTATTGGAATTCTTTTCTGATTTAGTAATAGACCTAATTTTGTACACAATAAAATGTTGTCATGATAACTTAATTTTGCATTTTCCTAGGAAAGAAAAAGCAGATGCATAAATGAGGTTTCCTGTAAGCAATCTAATGGAATGTGATTCTTAAAAATGAACACTTAACAATTCTTACTTGTAATACACACAGAGTGACAATACAGTTACTGTAGCTTTCCTTTTGGAAGCACGCAAGAATTTACAATACTGCTTCTACCACAAGCAGCAGAACTCTAGAAACCGTTATTACAAATTTTACTTTTCTTCTCAAGACTTTCATTAGATGAGCAAGAGCGGTTTTAAGTTCTCAGTTTTGGCAATATCCACACAAAGAGTATGAGAGTTAAGTGTTGTTTCTCAAGATTTTACCAATTCAGTTTTCATTTTATGAAGGGATAATTCATATATACTTTGTACAGTGTTTTCATAGGTGGTTTATCCAAAAGGGGTTTTTCTCAGTAATGCTTTTATGTTTCTTTTGTCTAGCATGTTCCAAGTATTCTCATTTTGCAGATGAGAAGACTCCTGTTCAAGTATCCTCAGATTTATACACTGAGGCTCATCTCTGTCTCTTCATTGATGTTGGCCATTTCTCTTGAGATTGCCACAAGGCACCAACTGGCACAGGTTTTCATATAAATACTAGAAGTCAGTCTATAACAATTACCTGTGAAGACCATGTTAGGGTTCACTCCACTCCCTCCAACATAAACTTTTTAACGCATAGTACTGACTTTTCATCCCAGAAATAAATTGTCATGACAAGGGGCACAGCCTCAGTTTAACAGTGGACCCCAACACAGTCAGTAGATCTTGAGATCTTGACTGTTTATTGCATAAGTTGATACATATGAGTGCAGTAGTATAAAGAGATACCTGAACTAGATACCTGTCTCTGTGCTACAAGCAATGTAGTTTCCTGAGCCTGATACTTCACTTGGGCACTTTATCGGTTCATTTGGAGACAGCTGAGGCATTTCTACATGGTGCTGTGCGTTACAGCTCCAACCTGTCAACAGAAAATTCCTCTCCTAGAAAGCCGTAAAAAACAGGAGCAGTTCTGATTGCCCCGGAACTGTTTGTGGACCTTCCTTCCCAGCAGTCAGTTCTCAGTCACATACAGAGCACAGAGCTAGGATGGAAAGAGTGAACAGTCTTTTCATCCATTAAATCACAAAGGGAGCTTAGGGAGCAAGAAATGCTTGGCTAACTCTGAGTATGGCCAGGATGATGATATCCTGAACAATAATCGGAAGTGGCTGGAACCATGGTGTTCTGTCTCATGCTGAATACAGCAGTTGTGTCATTTTCCAGCTTTTCCACTGTTTCTCAGCAAGTTGGTATTCTCCAAAGGTTTTCTATTCCACTGCCGACTCGGCTTTACCCAGTTTTAGTTGGAAGGCCTGACGGCAGCTCAGCCACGGCCCTGGAGTAATGCCAGCTCCTCTTAGCATGTCTTGGAATTGTGTGTGAACATCAAGAGAAACACATGTTCTTGTACAGCTCCCAGAAACAAGACTCACCAGCAAAGCTTAATCATAAATCACAAGAATAGAGCTGCAAAAGACCTCAGGATGCCATTTAGTTTATCACTTTGCCCAAGGAAGAATCAACTCTATGTACCTCATTCAAAACAAATGGTGGTACAACCTGTTGGGAAACACTGGTTAACTGCTGGTTTCAAGCATACAGCCTGCCTTCCTACATTCCCGAAAGTTTCTTTGAAATCTCTTACCATTGCAAATACAGATTGAAACCCAGCGTTTATTGCAGTATGGTGAATCGAGCATCAATGAGCTGCTGGCTCTTTAAGCATTTTCCTTAAAACACATTTTCTATGAAGGCAGACAAGCCTGCAGTCAGGTCTGTGAGATGAAAATGGCAATTTTATTGTTAAACTTTTATGGTTTAGAATGATCAAAATCAGGGGGTTTAATGGAAGCTGAACAGGATGTTGAAAACTCTTTCGGACCCTGGCTATTCTGAAGCTCCTATCTCACCCACTTTCTTCTCTTCTTTAGAAACCTAACTGCTCTGTTGCAATCATGTAGAAAAACTTCCCATGGGAAAGTAACCAGTCTTTGCTACAGTAATGGAAAGTGAAGGGTTTTTCCTGTCCATTTGCCTAAGATGTTACCGCCCTTTTACTACTCAATAAGTAAAAAATTTTCTCCAAAGCATGTAAGAAAATTCGAAACACAGTTGACCTGTGTGTCAAATATTAATTAAACGGACCAGTCTCCTGCTTCTTCCTGGAAAAAGGCTCTTGCTGTACAGAAACGTACCTCTTGCTGCAGATCTTGTTTTGCTAGTGAGGTACAGTTGTTGCATAAGTAAGTTGTTGCACAAAGCGTGAGATGCTGCCTAACGGAACAGTATCTGCTTTCTTGAAACAGCTTTTCAACACACTCTCTCTGATATGGCTCAGCTCATTATCATTAACCAATGATAATAAATAAAGAGAATAAAAGTTAGTTTGCTTAAGACAGAGCTAAACATGTTCTAATTTAAATTTATTTATACACAATCTGCGCTTCCAGCAACAATTTCAGATATTTTTTGGGTGGGTGGGTGGTTGGGTGGGGGCCAGCCATTGGATTCGGAATACAAAGACCGTTATCTTGCCAGACTATATTCTTGTTAATTATAATGAAAGGTAAGAATTTAGCTAAATCTCCTTTCCTTCATTTTTTCCTCATGGTCTTCCCTTATTTTCCCTTTTCTCATAAATACCTGGGTTACTTTTAGCAAATAAATATTTTTAAAGACAACTATATCCATTTCATTTGCATTCCAGTTATAAGAAAAATAGCTTTCCTTCCTCTCATATTTCCATGTAATTTATCTTTTTAAAAATATTTTTTTCTCCCTTTGTGTCTTTCTTCCTGGAAATTTTATTGCAAATCAATACCTGAAATCTCCCAAAGAACATAACATTCCAAATAGGAAAAAAGAAGAACTTGTTATGCTAATTGTCTTACAAAGAGATTTCTTTTTATGGGAATAGAAACACAGAATATTAAAACTCAGATCCTTATATGCCTCTGAGCCTGTCATTATTTATAAAAATAATGAAGCCTTACCTATGCCATGGCTAGACACTCCTCATTTCATTTGCAGTCATAAGCACTTCAAGTACCGGAGGTACCAGCCATGCTTAAACTATGAGCTTTTTGAGAAAAGTGCTGTTTTATTTGGTCTGTGATTGTCCAATGCCTACCACAGCCTGATCTGGATCTGTTGCTTAGACTCAAAAGACAATATACCAATTCACGTAGCAAATTACAATGAGAAAACCACTCAGTTCACTTGAGACTGAAAACTCTCACCCTATTCTGCACCAGCATCTGAGCAGTTAGCATCATGCTCATGGAGACAGAGGGGATCCCGAGCCTGGCAGCTTCACCACATTTGGAGCTCAGCAAATGATGAATTAACGAGCGTGGTTTGTCTTTTCTTTCCAGGAAGGATTGTTTTGCAGCAAGGCACCACAGAGAGCCCTGGGAGATGTTGGTTCAGTTTCTGATCTGCTCTACAGATTTCTTGCAAAGCTTGAGAGAAATCATTCACTCTGCCTTTGTCTCAGCACTAAACTTCTAAAAAGCAGATTTCGGCGTTTTCTTCTTCTACTCTGATCTTTTCGAAGCACTCATATTATGAGTGATTCTAAATGGGGAGATTAGCTTTGTTTGCCCAGAGTCTAACCCAGTGGGAGTCCAGTATCAGTGGGGATGTTAGGCTGTACTGCAGTAGAAATTATGGAAACATTAGTGATTATTCATCAATCATTCAGTTACATAATTCAAAGTCAGATATACACTCAGTGCTTTACAAACAGATGAAAGTGAGACATATTTCTAACCAAAGAGTGATCTTAGAAAATTACGACATACAGTATCTGGAGTGGAGTGACTCAGACTCATAAACTTTACTAATTATTTATTTACCAAAATGCATTTGTTCAACAGTCACAATTCTTCACTGCTTTGACTGATAGATTAAAAATGGAAAAATTATTAGAAATATAAATATGCTGCAGTTCATTGTTTTCAAACAAGATTTTTCAGGGTTTGCCTTCAAAATTATCTTAAAGTTGCTAACAATTTAATTTTTTAAAAGGATTAAAGAATGAAAGATAACACTTCTGTTCTGGTCAGCCAAAATATTTAGTGATTCCAGATTATTTCTTTTACAATCTGTGTTACTAAAAAAAAAAAAAAAAAAAAAAGTTGTTGAGTGTAGCCCAGTAAAAATGTAAGGTAGCAGGCACTCAGCGGGTCTGGCTTACAACAGGCAGTTACCAATGAAGTTGGCATATGTTGTTGGTTGGACTATCTAGCTGACTGGATGTTCTTAGATTTTTATAAGCCAAACTATTAAGAAACTGCCTCTGCAGATTTCCAGAGCTTTATTGCCATGAATATAAGAGCAAAAGTCAAGAACAGAGACAACTTTCTCAAATAAACAACATCTCAAAATATATAAGGAGCTGTGCTATTGGCCACATTTACAGTTCAATGGGGTTTTTTTCAACATTTTTTAATATCAAGAATGTATCGGATTCTCATTTAATATAGTGTTACGTTCCTTATAAAGGACAACATGGTAATAACATGATATTGCTGTTTATTTTCATATTCCTGTATTATTTAGTATTTCTCTTACTGAGTCACTAATTATTTGACAATGCCTAAGTGTATCAAGTAATACTGCCATTCAGTCAGAATCAAAAGGCTCGGTTCACTTTGACCAAATAACAAGCTCCTTCTATTGCCAAACATAGCCCCATACATTTTAATGGGCTCACATTGACCGCAAGGGCAGAAGACATTACTGAATGCCAGTCAGCAGAAATTACAGAAATGTTATGTAGGAGAAGACAGCATGGCCAGAGAGACAATTCTCCCAGTACATCTTTTTGGTGTCTTATTTCCTGGGCAAGAACGAAGGATTTGTTGGCTATGTCTTAAAGTTATGTCCTCCTCTGTGCTCTGACACACCAAAGATACTCTCTCAGTATAAATCATCCAGTTTCTGCCAGAGCCTGAGATACTGTGCACATACATCTTACATAAATGAAAGTGAATGAAGTCAGTCGTATTATTTTGTCTCTGTAAGTGAAAGGTAAGTTCAATTCATTCAGATTGAAGCATCACCAGCCCAGCCTAACTTCTTCTTTCTTCTCTCTAACCAGTCTTACATGGAAGAATGAAAATGGAAAGTTATTTTAAAACTGCATGCACACCTTGTGGTCTCAACAAAAACCACATCTCTCTTCATTTTTCATTTACTGCCACTGAGGTTTATGTTTGCCTGCCAATTCACAGATCATTTGTTCTTCAGACTGTAGTAAGGTGACGTTTTGGAAAAGCAATTTTTTTCTTATGAAGGAAGGAGTTGGACACCTTGGCAGCTTTTTGTCATTAGATAGTCAAGGTGACTACAAACCTGAATTTATTATGGAGAATGTGTATATTGTTCACAGGAGGAAAGGTCCAACACCAGCCATAGTGGTTTCTTGAATTCATATCCCAGTTTTCATTGTGATGCCAATTTAAGCTACTGCAGAAGCAAAAAGAATGAGATTAGCAAATAGATTTGCCTGAAGACGAACTACATGGTGTAAGTTCCCCCTAGAGATAAACCACCAGGCTCACTAAACTGTGAGTATAACTTATCAAAAATAATGATTTTAGGTCATAGGAGCCTGTAGGTCTCCCTGCTGATTCTACATTAGTAATAGTATCTTTCCAAACCTAAATAGTATTTCAATTGATGCTGCTCTGAAACAGCGTTATATATGTATCTACTATAAAAAGGAAAGAAATTAAACTTAAAAATAGATTTCTTAATAAACAAGAGAAGCTTCCTTCTGTCTGGTATTGTTGAAGATGTAGCCAGGAGACTTATCATGAAGGGAAAATAGGGACATCATTTAGGGAAGACAGAGAGGGGAAAAATGCCATTAATGACACAATATAATACAGCAACCTCAAAATTAAAACAGCTATCATCATTTAGCCTGCAAATAACACTGAAAATATTGATTTCAATTTATGAATGCAGTAAGACAGTAGGGGAATGGGGCATCCTACTGCTAAAATAGCACTTGTCAGGAAATTGAAGACATTTGGAATTTTGTTTGGCTTCATGAACCATGCACTGTCATGCTATATTCCTTAAATGTGGCCAGCGTTAATTACCAATGTGGTATGTGCTTCATGCATTGACTTTGTTGACAGTAGCATATTCTGTTGACTTGAATCTCTAGTTCTTATTTTGCGCATCACTGTGAACAATTTCAAAGAACATTTAACATAACTTACTATTTAGTTTTCTGCTGTTTTACACTGTGGTACAATGCTATTTAACATATAGGGCAGCCTAACATGCAATGTGAAATGTTGTGCACTTTGAAAGCCAGTACACATGAGCTGAGTTAACAGAAATATTGCTGTAGAACATAAGCCTGGTGCTCGTCCTCTCTGTAGCCAGTGTGGGATAGCGGTGAACAGGTGGAAACCCCCTTTCCATCACTGCAAATGACCCACGCAAAGCATTGGTGACCTGATATCTTAGGACCAGCATTTCTCATCTTCCTCCATTTCAGCTGAGGCCAATGAGAAAAACTGGAGCCCGGAATTTCTGAAAATCAGACCCTTCAAACCCCATAGCCTGCACCTGTTAAACCAGTATTCTCATGGATTTCAGTGGAAGGAACACAGTCCCTTGGATCTGAAGTTAGAAAGTCCTTTCCCAAGGCACTGGCTGAGAGAAATGGATCTATGCTGTGTTATATCACTTGGACACATGGATCTAGGCACATAAAGAACAAAAATCTGGATTCTTGACCTCTTTCCTCTTAAGTGATTGTTTACAGCTCATCAAGCATAAAGTACCTGAATCGACAACATTCTACCAACTTACTTAAGGAAGAAAAAAGCTGGAACCTCTTTACTTGTCAAAAGAGCATAGGGAAAATATAGAAATGGAGAGAAATCAAGGGGCCACCTTCTAATCTTATTTATGTTGCTGTACGTCATGAGTAACTTTGCTGAAACCAGAGACAAACTGATAGTAACAAAGGGTGAAGGAGGGTCACAGAGCAGCGAAGGCTAGCTAGCTAGTTTGGGATCTTTGCACACCCTCAGTTTAATGGTATACTTCTGTATGAAATTGGCCTGTGACTTACATGGCTTCAGATGGTTTCACTGCCTGGTCATGTCACAGGTGATGCCACCGTAATTACTGACCTTACGAAAGTGAGAACGGTCCTAAGTTTATGCCAGCTTTACAGACCTACAGCTGACTTCCATGAAAGATGAGCCAGACCCTACGGACAGACACAAATCGCTAGTCTACTGCTGTATTACCTTAACAACTGTTTCTGCTACGAAAGTCTAATAAGCAGATACAGGCTTCCAAAAGAAATAATGTCTACTGAGCAGCAAATATAAGTTGGTTTGAAATGCTAGTCATAAAGCTGAGCAGAAAGCTAAAACTGTTAGGTCTTATTTCAGTAACACGGTGTTTTATGATGATCAGGGGACCCTTTGGGTTTTTTTTTTTGCACTGGCACAGCCACAGAGAATTCTGCAACTTCAGCTCAAGGGAGTGAAAATCCAGTGTGGCCTTTGTTCCTTTTCAGAAAAGGTTAACAGTGTCCCCACTAATGGGAAAATGCTTCACATTCTGCCTGGAAGAAGCTTAACAGAAGTGTTTGTCCCATGGGGGACTTACACATTTTGCCTTTGTCAATGGCCTGTGTGAGTTTGTTCTCCTGCGTGTTAGGGAGGTGGCTTTTTTAATTCCTCTTGTACTGTTTCCATGAGCAGCTGGCATACTGGAGGAAATATATTGCATTCTGGGGCACAGGGATTTGGATGGCACTATTGTGGTGTTTGTAGACATGTGTTGACATGTTATGTATTTTTCGTTCAGACACTCTTGTTCCTTTTGGAGTATAATAGATCACAGCAAGCAAGCTACTCATTTTGAGTTAGGTAAGCTGGGAGAGGGGGAAGCAGCTGGAAAAAATAGGAGAGGATGCAATTTCATTATAGGATCTTCTTCTTGAATTCATTTAATCATTTAAATTGCATGGGTGTCAGACAAGGTGGTAGTGAGTGTCTAGTCAAGGAGAGCTTTCTCTGCACAGTGAAGTTGTCGCGCAATACTCAGATGTTTCTTTCAAAAACTGTGATCGAACAGTTTTCTGAGAAGGTACATTAAAGTTACGGCTCCTCCCTTCTTCCTCACTTAGAGACAGAGAACTAGTTAAAAGCCACTTGCTAGAAGACAGACAGAATAAACCCTCATAGTAACTGAAAACATTAGGAAGATATAGATGCACATATACATGCTATTCCTGAGGAAGTCACTATCTTTAATAAATATTTCTTACAGTATTTGCAATTCAAATGTTATATTGGTGTGTGAGTGCTAGAGAGAGACCTAAAATGAAAATGACTGGAAAGTAACTATTTTTATTGCAAACAGAAAGAAATGTACAAGGTAATCAAACAGCATAAACAATGAAAAGCAAAATAGATTTCTGAAACTCTTCCTGTTTTTAGTGACTCCCATGTGGCATTTGCAACACAAGCGAGCAAACTTGTTTATTTTATAAATAGCATGCTAAATCCTTACATTTTGCCCATTCCCCTCATGCCACTCTAACACCATAGGTGATGATAAGTTGATTTAATAGCTGCTTTCCCAGCCAGCCTGCAAAGGAATGGCATCGCCCTTCAGCTACATCCAGGGTAGTGGGGGAGCTAGAGAAAGGAGGAGGGTTTGTCACGGACAGAGTATAATTTACTGGTTTGAGTTGGGCAAGGGGCAAAATCAGACCCAGTCAGCTGCCTGTGAAAGACCGTCATCTCTGGGCTGCTCTGAAATGTCAAGGGGAGCCGAAATATGGTGTAGGTGAAGAGAAGAGATCGAGTCCACCTGGCATGTTAAGACATAATTCTCTTCCTTTACAAAATATAAGATACTCTCACATTTTAATCATAATACTTGATTAGATGTGAGATAGATTAGAAATATTGCCAGAAAGCAGGACTTTATACCTCAGTAGTGATATATATGCAAATTGATCACCCCAGACAGATAGCCTGGGAGCCACTTTAACTAATGGCTAGCATTTCTCACTATTCTTCAACATTTCTGTTTTCTAAGTATTTTTGACTTTGTAACATCAAGGAACTTGGCAGTGACTCATGTAATCTGAGTTCCCCCCCTGCCTCTCCCATCATTTCCCTGGGTGATCCTGAACAAGTTACTTCATTAATTTTAATTGGATGCTGTCATGAGAAAAGGCTTGTAGGGCTGGACGGCAAGTCTGCAGTCATTCAATCCTTGTTCAGGCAAATTGCTATTAATTCTAGTGGGAATTTTCTGTGTGTCAAGACTGCAAGATTTGCCGCAACTGCATGTGCTTAAAAGGCTGCAATAGTTGGATATTGTTTCTGGTCACATGAAGGTTTATTAGAATCTGCTATTAATACTTATCTTTGTGTTTGCCACTTGAACAAATTCAAAAAGGCCCTTCCTCAGTCTTTACTGGCTGATTCCAATCACAGCGGGCATTGTCAAGTGAGTCTGTATTTCTGTTAGCAGCTCGGCCTAGTCCATTCAAACTCTGGGCAAGTCTTGGCAATGAAGGAAAAAGCACAAAGTAATGTGTAATTTTTCTCCTACCATTGTGCAGCAAAAATGAACAAGTAGATACAGTTTCCCAGAAAATCTTATGTTCTTGTTCCCATCTCTAACTGTGCTGTGAACAGCCCAAGAGAAGAAGGCCAGGCTGGCTTCAGTTGCAGGAGAAATCCAGCCAAATGTGATTCTTCAGCAGAGGAGACCAGAGACACTTTAAATAATTCTTAGAGGATTCTCAAATATATCGCAAATAAATGGAATGTGGAAATACTAGATTAGAATGTGAGTGTTCCTGATTTACATAGCTTTGTAGGGCAAATATTGCTATTATAATTAAAGCGGTGACAGCTACTGATTAAACAATATCCTTTTAAATGCATACAGGAGTACTATAAAAATATAAGAAGCATCAGAAAAATTTATTGGAACTGTGTACAATAAAGACAAAAATTAAAACAAATATTATTATTATGTTCCATCTGGATTTTCTGCAATTCCTCTCACATTCATTTCTGGTTTTCAGGAGGCTGGGACAAGCTCTTGACATGTGGGAGGGAGGAGGTGGATGTATTTTTGAACATTTACCTTCAAAACTGAGAAATAGCTCTTCTGAAAATATTTGTAACTTTTTTTTTATTTACTCATTTATACGTTTTTCTTTGCACGAGTTTTTGCCTCAAGAGAATGTCCAGAATTCCAATGGGCAAGACCAGTCATGCTGGTAGCATTCCCTGGATGCCTTGAAAGGGCTTTAGTATGAGAGTCAACACAACAGGATTCAGAAACCCTGACATGTAAACGCCACCATGTATTTGGGTAAGAAGCAACCACGGTCACTGTCACCATGGTTGGCATTAGAGACCTCCAGCCCTCTAATTCTGCACACACTCTATACAGGAGCCCTTAGATCCTGATAGTGAACTGGTTTCTGTTTTATCCCTTACAGTTCCTTGTGTGTTCTTTGTTGAGTTGCTTCCCTTCCTCCTCCTTTGATTGTCCCTATATTTGTACATTTCTTCCCTTTTCTTCTGCAACCCCTTCTTACCCGCTTTTCTTTGGACACTCTGAAACACCTTATCTTTCCAGCCTCTGCTCTCCACTAACCCCAAAGTAACCCCAAAACTGACATTTCTCTCTTTCCTTGAGCGTCTCCCCTGCCACATCCTGCCCCAAAGTCCAGCTTGCTCTCCCTGTTTTTGCACAGTGAGCAACTCAGCACAATGGGCGTTACTTGGTGAGTTAGGCAACCTGAGTATGACTCAGTACTGACTGATATGCTTTCTGGCAAAATATAGTTTATTCTGTGAGAAGAAAAGAGAAATACTTTATCCAAGATAAACTGAAATCTCCCCAAAAAGCAGTATCCAAAACAGTCATCTATTTTTATGAAAATTATGGAAATAGGAGCTTAATATTATGACATCAAATGGCTAGTAATTACTACTTACAGGCACTGATACTGTTTAATGTATTTCATCCTGGAAAAAAATTCCATCAGTCATTGCTCTCAGAACACCAGAGATATGCAGCCATCATTTAGCAGGGACAGCAAAAGCGCAACACCTTACTACGTTTGTGTTGAACAGAAAAGGACCTTCATTTTAGAAGTCTCACTTATAATCCCTTCCTGTAGGAAGACACACAGAGCAGTATTATTTATCTAGCTTAGACAGAAGTGGACGAGTTTCAGCCTACGCTTCCAGAAAGAGCAGGAATTTCTAATGTACTTAGGTCACCTCTACTTGTTTTCTCCCTGGGTTTGGCTACCAGCCCATCACTCAAAATGGTTTCTTCCATTTTCTGTCAGTGATATGTGGTGTCTTAATGCAGGTGTGCCACCCCAAAATTTTTTTTTTTTTCCGCAAAATAAACAGTGGCCCCAGAATGCATGGTTAAGGGACTGAAATACAAAGTAACCTATTTCTGCTTCTTTCACTAACAAAAAGGTGTCTGGTATAAATAAGCAAGAAGGGAAGGAGCAGCATGAAGCAAGCAAATTTGTATTGAAGTTGTACTTCAAAGTGAAGATAACATTTTCTAATACATCTGTGACCCAGATCCTCAAGGATATGTAGCTGGTTTACTGTGATGCTTAAATAATTTCAAGGATACGGGCACAGATGGTTTAGAAGGACACCTAAATAACTGTCCTCCAAACTGCCTGTGGTTGGCATGTCCATTTTTTTCAAAGGTTTGCAAAGGAGGAAATACTGAGAAGAGTATAATACAGTGCATAGCAGAGAAATGAACATGCTGTATGAGCTCATGGGAATTTCTAAAAAATACCCAGATCCGGGTGAAAGCACTGGTGCAGTTTGGTACACTGGCTCTTCACACATTTCTAGGAATGGTTGCAGTAAGTACAGGAGGGAGGATAAAGCCATGCAGTGAGGGAGAAGCATGCCATCACAGGGAAGGTGACCATCCCAGTTTCCATTTCAGGCAGGAGAAGAATTTTGCAGTGGAGTTAAAATTTTCCTCTTCCAGTCCTTCAGTAAGAAATCCTAAACAAGAGGATGGAATACTGTTCTGGATGTAATCGCTTATTCATAGACAGGGGATTTTGATTATGGGCCATGCCCATTAATAGTAAAGGCATATTAATTGTATGCAAATCCCACCCCAAGGATGGCAATCTAAAACCAGTGAACATGGAATATCCTGCAAGAGAAACTTATTTACGTGATGGTTTTATAGTTTTATTTTTTCTGTGTGTCTGCTCCGCACCAACAGATTCCATGGAGATGGAATATAAAGGAAAACATAAGCAACTCTGCAAAGTGTGCTTCAGTCTCTGGGTTCAGCTCCCATTAAAAACCCTTTCACCCGGCTTTTGCAGTTCATTACCATACAGTAGAAAAATCTTTTGCTGGCATGGCTCAATGTTGCACTGCCTGTTTCTCATTCAAATACTTTCTCTTTTTTTTTTCCTCTTCTTTTTTTTTTTTTTCCCTCTGAATACTAACTTCATGGAATATTTCCAGTGAAGTGCTAAGACATAAACGATGTAAACCTTTATTACAGTATAAAGAGTAGGGACATCCAACATCTTGGCCTCTTCTGTTGAGCAGTGTGTTTTGACACTTTCAATGTTTTAGGTTCTCTCTGTAATAAGAAGGATTAATATGATGTGCCTACAAAGAGATTATGTGAATGAATCACACAAGAGATTAGGGGAAAATCTCATTTTGTGCACCCATCAAAATAAAACCTTTTTTGACTCAAAGAAAAGCAGCCTGCCTTTTCTCCCTCATTGGACCACATCCTTAAATGTCCTACAGCTATAAGAGGACTGAAAAAGATGGGTGAACCCAAAGCTAACCTGTATCCCCAGCAAAATTCTAAAAAATCTGTCCTGCAAAGGTCACCTATGCCAGCTAAGAAATACGAACGTGAGTCAGTCCCACGTGTCTCGCATGTACCACCCTCCACACCCCATAAAGTGAGCATGCAGTGAGGGAGTTAGCTGTAGGAGAGCTCCTGCTGGTTTATGGTAAGCAAGTTCAACAATACAAATTCCTTCTCATTTGGAGAACCTTAGAATCCTTTACAAACAATATGTCCCACAGCACATCTGGGAGACCAGATATTTTTGTGTTTATGTTATGGATAGCTAAACTAAAACGTGTTCCATTTGTCAAGGGTACCCAGAGGATAAAAGACCTTGGAAAAAAACCACCTTGATTCCCAAGAATCTTGTGCTGTAACTAGAAGAAAACCCAACCTATTTGCTATCCTCCCTGCTTTGCTTTAGTATTTCCCAGTAAAATATAGTCATTGCGCATCTGTATAGCTCTTTCCGTGTCAAAGATCTCGGACTCCTTTAAAACTTGTGAAAGACACAATTCAGCAATAACAATCCCACCCCTTAAGTGTAGCCATATTTGGAATGAAACGTAGCCACTGTTCAACAATCCAGCTCTGTGTAATAATCGCTGACAGAAAGTGAACAGTGACAAAATGAAACTTGTGGAAAAACTATTAGCTGATATGCATTGTACAATAATTTAAACCGTAAATTGTGGAGAATATAAAACTTGTCCCAGCATTTGCTCTATTTTCTATCTTCACGCTTCCCATTTGTTTTGCATAACTCTACTTACATTTCAATTGTTCTTCCATCACTTTTTTTTCTTATTAAGGATTCCACATCCAAGTCCAAATACTGCATCTAGCTGCATCTCTTTTTTCATAACTGCAGGGTTTGGCTGGACACTGTGGCCACAAAGACCTACTTGGATTTTGTAGAGCCAAATCCTCTCTCTTTCTTTCCACTTCCTCCCTCCTCTCTCCATCAACACAAAGTTACACAGTCCCATCCAACTCTGACTCTTTTGGAACTGGTACCTTCTCTGCCGTGCACAGAATAATTCAGAAGGGTGGGCTGCCTTTGAAAAAATGGCATCCTTACAGAAAAGTACAAAGATACCTTTGCTTTTCATGTCAGACAGGAACGCTGCTTCAGCTCTCCACCTTCTGCTTTACAAGTCCATTGTAACACAATCTAAAATCACAGATCTCTCAGCCTTTTGGGAACAACGGAAATCATACATTTTCTCCTAGGTAATCAGTAGAAAGTGAAAGAGCAAAAAGTATCTAAAACATAGAAGAGAGAGGAAGTCTGGGGCTGGCCTCACTGAGCTATTGAGGGATAATCCACCCATTGCGTAATATTGCTATGACAAGTGTTAACGGGTTTTAAATGTCAGGTATTGTAGCATAACCCACTGTCTACACAAAGAAGTAACCAGTATTTTTCATGTGCTTACAAAAAAAATAGTTACCCCCCTGTCTTTCCCTTCTGAGCAGCAGCTGGCTGGGGTGCCTGTGAGGGGGAGAGAGGTGCTGCAGTCTGACTCGCTTGGCAATCAAACGGGGGAGAGAGCATCCTGAATTCACAGTAGGCTGCTCTGTGGGAGGAGGAGTGAATGTCCTTCCCTCCTTGATAACAGGATTAACGCCAATCCCACACGTTTGTGTGTGTTCTGAGGTGGATTTATCAGTACAAGCCCTTACCACAAGCTACCACAGCAGAGGCATCTGCGCTATGTGATGTTGTGACCCATTCTGCTTCCCTAGATGTGGGCTTGAAAGTGAATATTGTACATATTTGTGTACACGTGCCTGTGTGTGTGTGTAAATCACACAGCTAGATGTCCTTGCACTACTAGAATTAACCACTGTTTTACCTCTGTTATTTTCTTTTTTTTTTCTTTTTGGAAACTCCAGTTGATTAAAACAGTAACAAAATGTTTATGCTGTAGCTAGTCCTTTCCAAAGTCATGGCTCCAGTAACGTTTACAAAAGTATATGCCAGCGTTCTTGGTTTTCATCCACTTTTTAAATACCAGTTTCTTCTTGCAAATGACACACACATATAGATAGATAGATAGATAGATAGATAGATAGATAGATAGATAGATAGATAGATATACATACATACATACATACATACATACATACATGTCCAGCCTGGACAGCAACAGTAAGGCCTGTCCCTGAGTCATTTCCTTGACATTTAGTTCTGAAAACCATTTTTGGCAATCTTTCAGGACCATGTGGTAGTCAGGGCCATGTCCAAACCACCTGAGTTTGGACTGCCCTGTTTGCAGTCAGCACTTTGATTGTTAATTCACTACAGATGTCAACACTTCTCATCTGGAAGGATCTAATGCCTTGGGTGTACCTTGTTAGCATGCAAGTCCCTCACAAAAAAAAAAAAAAATAATTAAAGATCCATGCAAGTTCCCCTTAGATAATGTTTAAAGATGAGTTATGAAAGATGGCTGAAACAATACTTGAAACCACTCTTTTCCACATACTATGTGGAAGCTGTGCATTTCAGATCATAACAGTCCAATGAAAGCTATGAAGAATACTAAAAAAGGTGAATTAGCCATTTTGAAAATGAACATGTGCTATACTTCTCCACTTATAATGCATTATTAAGATTTCCTGACATGGCCTAGGAAAAAATCTGTGTGTATGTTAA
This sequence comes from Dromas ardeola, assembly GCA_013398915.1. Lineage (NCBI taxonomy): Eukaryota > Metazoa > Chordata > Aves > Charadriiformes > Dromadidae > Dromas > Dromas ardeola. The sequence continues at coordinate 26,308 of VYZM01015026.1, read as the reverse complement.
CAGTTAGACAGAGGGTGAAAGCGCATGGAATTCCAAGGATGGAACAATACAGCCTTGTTGGCTTTGGCAAAGTACAATCCATAGTGATGAAAACCTGAGAAATTTGGGGTCAGTCCCACAAAGGCTTACACATATGCTTATCTCTATGCATAACTCATGCGTGCAAATTGTTACAGCATTTGGCCTCTGACATGGCTGCTTCAGCACAGAGTTCTGTACTGCAAAGCCTAGGGTGTGATCTTGTCCTTACTGAAATCAGTGGGACTTTCCGTGTCTGCAAAGTTATTTATGTGAGCCAGAAGAGCTGGCCCATAAGTGGCTAAAATAGTAAATTAGCTACTCAGATGCTGTGAACTTGAAAATAGTTCTTTCCTCTAATTTCAGAGGGAAATAAGGAATCTTTGAATAGTGGCTCTATGCTATTTTTCATGATTATATTATTTACTGTGGTATCGTCCCAAGGCCCAAATGAGGTTCCCATTCAAGGCTTCTTTACACCACAATTACGCAAGCAATCACTGCTTGGATTCTAACCATCTTTTGTATTTTTATACAGAACTTCAAACTTAAAACTTTGAAGTAGCATAGGCTTAATCAGGAACACTGCCATACCCAGCAAACTTGGTCCTAATATCAGCTCCAGCACTGGTTTCTGCAGGAGTGATAGATAAATCACTCACTCGTCTTCTGTTCAGTGTCACTCTCCATACCAAGATATGTACTCGAAGTTTACACAGTGATAGAAGTCATGACTTTAAAAAGCTTTTATTATATGACACCAGAGTGCTACAGCAGGACAACTTGCAGCTATTTAAAAAAATAGGGAGAGTCTACCAACTACCCAAAATATCGAATTGGTTTTATTTTGTATTTACTGCAAAAGAGCCATACAACATCAAGCAGATGATGATGAGGCTGTTGGGACACAAGCATTTGGTTGCTGCATCTGGCATTAGCATGGGATGGCAGAATCACTGATCAGGATTTAATTTTCATTTCTTGTCCTAATTTGCATTTCCTATTAATGTTTGTTGCATTTCAGCCCTGGGGGTTTGGGATCTGACCAAAAGCCAGTTGAAAGCTCAAACCAGTGAAAGTCCAGCATTTCTTTCTCTCCTTCAAAAAAGGGTCGAACAAAAATAAACGCCCTCCCTCCTGCTCTTTCCCCTCACACATATACCCACTCGAAAATGTCTGCTCCTCAGGAAATAGACATGAGTTATACGGAATCAGTTGTGTCTTATTTAAAGGAGACTCTGGCCATAGCTTTTCCTTTGGTCACTCACAACAATGAAATGGATGAGGGTGAGAGTGTGTCACTCTCAGAACGAGAAGCCCAGAAAAAAAAGGAGTGTCTGAAGCCCGAGTCCCTCACAAGAACGGCTTTGAATCTTTGTGTCCATGTGGGAAGATCTTCCTCGATACCATCTGCTTAAAAAGTAAAAAAAAAAAAAGGAAAAATAGTGAATAGAACAGCTTATCGCCCTTGTTCTTTCAGGGTTTAGCGAAGTTGAGAAATCAGCAAAACTACAGAATTGTAAGAAGAAAACAAATGGATGAACTGGTGGTCCTCCATTCTGTGCTTTGGAATTATTTTACAAAAAAATAACAGCAGCCCACCTAGTCCTAAGGAGTTTTATTTGGTGTCTATAACAGAATTAGTCCCAATGGGACAGTATAGCCTAGTTTTATGTGGCTGTGTAATGAGACATCCTACTATAAGAAATTGGCACAAGCTGACAGGGGACCTTGATTTTTGTTTGAAATCAGTCAACTCTACAGGTTTTGAACAACTGGCTAAATTTGCTAATGTGAAGAAAGCCATAGTTTATATTCTTGCTGGATGTGAGAAGCGCATCTGCAATCGCTCCTTTCCATGTGCAACACCTGTGCAGAAAGTGCATTTCACCTGCTTAAATATTCAAAACATGTCACTTCACACAAGATTATGTATGAATTAAAACATGTCAGGGAGACAGACTAGGTTTAAGAAATGACGCTTTACTTCCTCCAGGTCATAATTATAGGGAAGCAGTTTAGAGCATCCAGACTATGTTATCAAGCAGCCTAATTTAAACGTAGCTACATAGCTCCATCCCCAAACAGTAAATAATGTACTTGTGGTGGGCATGAGTCATCACTCTTGCAACAGTGTCTGTGGAGCTCCCTGCTTTGCACGATTTACGCGTTAAAATGTAAATGGAAAGTAGTTTTTATTATAATCTGAATTCATATGAGAGACGTCATTTAGAGATGTTGGTTTAAAGCAGTCTCCTTCTCTGAGGTCACGACCACCTGTTGGACTACGGAGCTGCGGCGCAGGAGGAGGGAGGGGGAGAAGGGGAAGCTTTAGAAAACTGAGCCCGTAAATCGGTGTACATCTTCCTCTTCTTCCTCTCCCCGAGTTGCTTCACGCTTTGCCTCAGAGGGGCAGCTGCTGCCACCGCCGCAGCAGAACTCCCGCTGGGCGGACAGACCCTGCCTGTTTTAATTCCCAGAGAGACGTAGCACTCGAACTCTTACGCCGTTACGATAAGCCGAGGCTGGTGCTTGCGTCACGCCGACTCCTAGGAGATGCCGTGCCGCTGCCCTCCTGCGCCCTCTCCCTCCCCGCCTGCCGTGGCGACCACTAGCCCGCCGCCGCTCGCCGCCACCTGGGCGAACACACGCCGCCCGCGTCGCAAGCCGCCGGGGTGGACGGACGGACCGACGGATAGGCGCGGAGTGGGGGGGAGGGCACGCCAGCCCCGGTCCGGCAACTCTCTTATAACGCGTTTTCCGAAGGGGTCGGGAGCGCACAGACTTTTGGCGGGGGCTCTGCGGGCCCCCGAGCGGGCAAACCGCGCCGGAGGCACGGGAGGACGCAGCGCCGGGGCTCTGATCCCTCCGCTTAAAAACGTCCCCGGAGAGGATTGCTTCTTAACGGGCCGCTGAGTGCTCCCAGAGCAATTTAAAATCGCCGAACCACTATTTATTAATGTAATGCTCTTAAAACTCAAAGTACATTTACTCCCCGGCGCACTGGAAACAAGCCGGGGGGAGAGGGAGGAGGGGGAACGGGGGACAGACGGACACGAAGCGTGGAGCGGGCTCCAGCCGCCAGGAGCCGGGCACGGGCCGACGCTTGGCTGCTGCCCGCCCGGGGGCGCCGGCCCGACGGGGAGCCCCGGGCGGGGTAGAGCCCGGCCGCGGGGAAGCCCCCGCGCTGTCGCCTCCTGGCCCCCGGGAGAGGGGACCGAGCCGCCCGCCCGGCCGCTCGCGAGTGACACAGACCCGACTTGGCCGGGGGAAAGCCGCCCCGCGGGCACCGCACACCGCCCGCACCTGACCCGCTAATTCCCCCCCGTCCCTCCTTCTCTTCCTCCTCCCTCAGGAGGGCGGGGGGCGGCGAGCCGCAGACGCGGCCCCGGCTCCTCGGCGGGGCAGCCACTGCTGGCAGCGGCCGTGCCGCTCGCTTCTCTTCAGCGAGCCCCGCAGGAGGAGGAAGAGGAGGAAGAAGAGGAGGAGGAGGAGGGGGGCACGGGGTCCGCCCCGCGCATCCGCTAGGTTTCACCTCCACCGGTGATGCCGCGGCGGCCGCCGGCGCTGCCTCTCCCCCTCCCCACCCCCGAAGGACGCCGCCGGGCTTTCCTGAGGTGAGTGGCCACCTCCGGGCGGCTCTGCCCCTCCCCGAGCCGGGGCAGGGCTCCGTGCGGCCAAGACCCCCCAGCCGTGCACCAGCATCCCCGCAGGGAAGGACCGCCGGGTGCTGCCCGGGCGGGCGGGGAAGTTTGCGTGCAGGACAGCGGAGCCGGCAGACGGTGCGGTGAGAAGCGCGGCGCGGCCGCTCCTGCGCTTCATCTGTTGTAGCGGGAACGTGCGTGGGAGTGGGGAGGCACCTGGAGAGCCGGCCCCAGGTGGAGGGAGAGCAGCTGGTTGGAGCGGAGGCGGGGGGAGGAAAGGGGAAGGTGGAGAGCGGGGAAGCAGGCGGGGACAGGAGGGGGACGGGGGGGCCGCAGAGCGGGGAGATGGGGAAGGAGGTGGCGGCTCCCGAGCACCGGCTCTTCGTCCCCCGGCTCCTGGACTGAAGCACAGCGCTCGGCTCCGGGCACCGCTGCTACCCACGGCCCCGCATCAGTTTTCCTTCGCGGGGGCGAGGGCGCTTTGCCGCGCAACTGTTGGGGGGAAAAAGTGGCTGTGCCCCGAGAGCGACTTAGCGCAAGGTTAGGGGTTGGGGCTTGAGGGGGGGGTGG
>VYZM01015026.1:1420-18580 GCA_013398915.1 Dromas ardeola | reverse complement strand
CCAACAGCATCCTGGCTCGTATCAGAAATAACGTGGCCAGAAGGACTAGGGAAGTGATCGTCCCCCTGTACTCGGTACTGGTGAGGCTCCACCTCAAGTACTGTGTCCAGTTTTGGGCCCCTCACTACAAGAAGGACGTTGGGGTGCTGGAGCGTGTCCAGAGAAGGGCAATGAAGCTGGTGAGGGGTCTAGAGCACAAGTCTTATGAGGAGCAGCTGAGGGAGCTGGAGTTGTTCAGACTGGAGAAAAGGAGGCTGAGGGGAGATATTATCACTCTCTACAACTGCCTGAAAGGAGGTTGTAGAGAGGTGGGGGTTGCTCTCTAGGATAGGACAAGAGGAAATGGCCTCAAGTTGGCGCCAGGGGAGGTTAGGATTGGATTTTAGGAAAAATTCCTTTACTGAAAGGGTTATTAAGCATTGCAACAGGCTGCCCAGGGAAGCGGTTGAGTCGTCATCACTGGGGGTATTTAAAAGACGTGTAGACGTAGTGCTGAGGGACATGGTTTAGTGGTAACTTGGCAGTGCTGGGTTAACAGTTGGGCTTGATGATCTTAAAGGTCTCTTCTAACCATAATGATTCTGTGATTCTGTGAATTTAAAATATCCATATTAGCAGCAAGGGGCTCATCAAGGGAAGAAACCAGCAATAAAGATCCAGAGTGAAATCTTAATTTTTTTTTTTCCCTTTTTTCCTTTCCCAGTGTTTTTAGGAGGGAGAAAAGCAGACGAGTTTCCAAGTATACTTTTAGGGCTTATAAAACACACAGCTTCATTCGACAGGAGTGAGTAGTGTTGTTGGGAAGGTATGAAAGCTGTTTCTGTATTGTTCCAGTTGGGGGCTTAATTATGTTCTTCATAAACTACTATAAAATGTTTACACTTCAAAATATTATGTACTTGGTTCAGCTATGGTTTTTTGTTTGGTCTGTCTTCTCAAAATCACTACGCTAATCAATACTGATGCTTTCTGGTAAACCAGGCTTTTAGATTGAGGCGGGGTTATTTCCTATGAAAGGTTTACAGGTGAAAAACTGACTTTTAAAGTGATGTCCTTTCTGTTATATATGGTAGGTTTACTTCTGTCTTTCATCAGAATTCAGCTGGCAAAATTAAGATAAAACAAAGAATGTATTTTTACATACCAGTGGAAGGTAAAGTAAAACTCTTCTGTTTTGGTCATTGTATTCTTCTTAAAGATCAGACTTCTTAACTATGAAGCTCCTTTCCGACCTTTCATTTACTTGCCATTTTTTTAATGACCTGTGTACAATGATTTCAAAATGACTTAGACTTTTAAGGCCCAAATTTGAAACAACCCAAAGATATCTTTTTTTTTAAAAAAAATGTACTTTGGAGGGAAAACTCCCCCTGGTCTCTAAAATGCCTGTTGTTGCACACCTGCAAGTTGACATGCACAAATTCTCCAGTCACTTTGGAGGTTTTGGACCTGGGTGTGTTCTCTGCTTACAAAATAGATGAAAAGAGACATCAGCTCGAATTACTTACAAATTCAAGTTACTTCCAAATCTTTTTTTTTTTGCTCAAATCGATAATGGAGTTTGGTAGCTGTAGAGCTCTGCCAGTGACCCCTTTGTGCATCACTGCAATGTTAGGAAGTCTGAAGAGCAAAGAACATCTTCCTTTTCACAGAGTCTCATTGAACATGCATGAAGGAATAGAATGCATGAAAGTTTTTACAAGGACTTAAAAATTCAGAAAGAATTATGGTACTCCGTGAAGACAGGAATTATAAAAGTTATCCAGATACTGGTGAATTGGTTAGTGATAGCGGTGTTAATAGTCACCAGAAGCCCAGAAAGGGCAGGAGCCAAATCTCACAGATGTTAGAGTAGATCAAATCTGAGCGTGAGCAGACCAGGCTGCCTTAATGCTTCCGAAACACCAAACAAAAGGATTAGTTTGAAAGGCCATGAAAACAAAGACAGAGCTGTTTCTGGCCTGTATAGTTTCTGAAGTCTTCATTATCACTGTGCCTTTGCCTGGAATGTAAAGAGTTCATCCACTGGCGATGGGAAATATCAGTGGTGTAATTCTGATTCAAAGAAGCTGACTCGGGTCTGGAGATAGAGGCAAAAAAAACGCGGCAAACGGTTTGTCTTTGCCATGTCGTATCTTTGCTGTGGCATCTGGATAATATCCAGAAGACTTCAGAAGCCTCTGCTCTCGGGAGGATCCTTGAAAATCTAAGAACAGCATAGTACAGCCTTTGGAACAGTTCAGTTTTAAAGCACTGGTGGAAAAAATAATTTTTCTTTGTTTCCTTTTCTTTCTGATAACTGGAAAAATGTAGGCAAATTTATCTGCTAGCAGTTCGTAGGACAGAAGATAGATTTCTGCTTTGATTGGTACCGCAGATGTGCATATACTGCTCGCCGAAATGTAAAGAAGGAAATCGATGCACAGCAGGAAAAACAGATAGCGTGTTCCCCGCTTAGAGCTCAGTACCCTTCGTCAATACATAATGCCTGCAGAGAGGAGCCACCGAGTACTTCTTGTGAGTTCAGGTGGCATCTCAACCATTAGATGCTGCTTCTGAACTGCTTTTTCTCTTCAGCTGGCATAATACGGCAGCGCTGCTGTGGGCGGATGGGTTTGCCTCGGCTGTTTCACTTGAAGGAGACACACCAGGTCTGCCCAGCTGGCCGTGCCGGGTGGAAGCCAAGGTGCAGATTCGTGATGTTGTCTGGGGATAAGGCAGGGAGAGACCTCGCCTCTGCGTGTGCAGCCGTCCCAGCAGCAGCCTGCGTGTTTCTCCTTTGGAGTCTCTTGATTTATAGGCTGACCTTTTCACACCAGTGAAGCTTAGCAGGCCCACCCAATTTTGTCACTTCACGCCACGTGTCTGATGTTGCAGACAGGGAGTCTGTTCCTGCTCTGTTTGGAGTCAAGGGCAGAATTCGCGGTGATTTCCATAGGAACAAGATGTGTTCCTAAACATACTTCAGTGACGAGAAAGCAACTTCCTAATAAAGAACCCGACTATAACATTACACAAAACATCCAGCATTGTTCTAGGCTTCAAAGCTCTTAACAGTAACATGCTTGCAGGCACAAGCGCTGCAAACAGCAAATCTCAGGGCATTCCTGGCGGGATTGGAGGATTACCAGCTCACATTCTGCCCTGAGAAACAATTGAGGCTTGATCATGTTACTGATAAAGTCCTACTTATTCTAGTGGCCGCTATTCAGGCCCCTTAGATGATATCGAATGGAAATTTAGAAGCGGAGAAGTGTGACATAATAGCTGTTACACTAAGGAATTACTATGTCAAGCAGAAAAGGTAGTGGGATTTCAATTTACCTGCAGAAACAAAATGCCCTTTCCTACACTGATGTGGAGACTGTTGGAAGTTACCAAGGAGAACTTTGGACTGCAATTCTGCTGCTTTGAGTTGTTATACTTTAGTCAGACTGGTTCCTAATGAAAACTTTTTTTTTTTCCCTTCCTTTAGGTATTAATTTTTTCTTTCCCCCCCTGCGCCTTCATCTTACCCTTGGTCAGTACCTTACTGACATTCCTTCACTTAACAGAGGAACCTTTTCAGTTATAGGCTTTTTCTTTAAGAGGGGTTGAAATGGAAGTATCTAGAGCCTGTTGAGTTCCAAAACATAGCTCATAGATACCTGCAGTTTCTTGTTTGCTTTCCAAAATCCCCATGTTCCATTAATTTTGCCGCCACGTAGCCACTCTTCAGTCCACATAAAGCTGTCAAGGTGCAAGGAAGTTGGGGGAAGGTAATCCCTTGAGTCATATAGGTTGTGCTTTTGCCATTTGGGTAGCATTCCCAAACATGAGAGCTCCAGGGTTGGTTTTTCCACACAATTTTCAGCTTGTTGGAGTCAGAACACCATTTCCTCTGATTACCAGGTGAAGCATGGTTATCTCCCATCTTGGAGTGGTTTGTTTTTGTGGTGAACATTTGGGAGATTGCAGTTTTTTCGCTATGCTGTTCTAACAGCATCAGCATTTATTAAATTCTTCTTCACCTACCCCCCTGCCCAACCATTCTTACACTTGGGGGGGGAAGGGAAAAAAAAAAAAAAAGAAAGGTTTGTCTTGTAAAGTATGTGGCTGACATGCTGTCCTATTATGCCACTTCACAGTTAATTCATATTTTGACATTCAAAAACACAGGCAAAATTCTATACAGAGGTAAACTTTTCCAAGAAAATTGTGTCCACTTCAGACGCTTTCTCTTGATTGACAGATATGAATGTTCAATATGTATTTTAATCCAGAGTACTAGCATTGTCTTGTGCAGTTAAGGTTGGGTTCTTTTTTCCAGTCTTGTTTTTCGGTATAAACATGACATGTCATTTGGACAAAAAGCTGCCAAGATAATAGGCTAAACTTTTTGTTTTGCCAAGATAATAGACCAAACTTTTTATTCTAAAGGCACAAAATATGCCAGAATGCAGAATTTGAATGCAAAGCCGTTTGACTGATTTACTTGAACGGTGTAAAAGACCTGAGGGAAATGTCGAGCATCTGTGAATGGAAATTGAACATCATCTTCACAGGATGGTCTTCATTGCTATTTTGTAGGAGAAAACAAAAAAAAAAAAAGACTTTCATTCTTCTAAATATCATATTGCAGTTAAATTCCCCATATAGATAGATGGTGCAGGAGCCCTAGCCTGAATAAAACACTGGTTGCACATCTGGCTTCTTGGAAGAATTGCTCACTGACAGATTGGGTTAGAATTGAAAAATCATGAGAGAAATCAGTGAGTGGCTATTCTCAATATTGAAACCATTTTTATGAAGCAAGTTTAATATAATCATGCTTGTTACATTTTTTTGATTGTCCGGAGTTTTAAGAGTAATTCGTTGTGATCCTGTTGTAAAGTGTTGTGATAAGGCAGCATTTCCTTGATTAAGATATTGCTGAATTTTCATTTTTAGAAATACTATTGGCAGGGCTTTAGAAACCTGGACTTTAGCCAGAAAATAAACAATCGCTGAAGCCAACTATGCAAGGAGATTCTACACACGCAAGTTGGAGACTGTTACTTTTTACTTTGTCATCCAAACTCTCTCATCTGTGTTTGGGCGAATCTGTGAATTCCTATGTGAAGTAACTCAGTAGCCGTGTAACTGGCCACCGAGGGATTGCTCTAGTGCAAGGGCATTAGCCAGGGCAATGGTTACTGAGCCATGTCCTGTCCCATAGCCTTGCAAGGGCTGGTGGCAAATGGAAAGGGTCCTGTGGGCTTGGTGCTCGTCTGCTTCTAACCTGTGATTTTTGGCAGTCTTTGAGTTTTCTGTTGCCAGAAGAGCAGCAGGGTGTACAAATCGCTATACAGTCAGTGTCTTTGCTGCAAAGATCAGGCTCAGACGCTCTTAACTTCTTCCCATTGCCGTTCTCTTCCTTTCAGTCAGGCTAAGCTTCACTGTTCATCTCTTGACTAGTGTGTCTGTTAAAAGCAGCTCCCTTGAAACTTTAGAGATGTATAATTTTTTACATAAGAAACCAGCTTACATCATACCTTGCTGATGATAATTACTTTTTAGGAGCCTCACACACAGAACTGTTTATAAATTATAAGCCCATCCTGCAACAATGAAACCAATCACCTTTATTTCAAGGTAGAAGAGCACGGGTGAAGAGTTACTGAACAGGGCTCAAATATTTCTTTAATATGAAATAACTGTTTTAAGGACGCGTATCCTACTTTTTTAAGTCCATGGGCAAATTCCTATTCATTTGTATGGAAGCAGGGTCAGGCCCCATGTGTCTGAGGGATGCTATTGTGAAAGCAAACCCTTGCGGAGTCCCCTCTGCAGGAATCGGGATGTGCTCCTGGTCAGTAATCTAAATATAACAATGTGAAATTTATGAGGAAGGGAATTGGCAGTAATAATACTTCTTTTGCCTTTCTACTCTTTATCATTAGCTTCCCACACTTTTGGGTCATTCTCAGCAGAGAGCTGTTCACTCCATTAATTGTCTTTGTTAGGCAGTCTCTATCTTCTTTCTCATAGTAGCTTATTCGTAGCAGGGAAAGTTGTACCCATCATTAGTCATTTAAGCCCTAAGGCGATGGTCCAAAGCTTGCTTCCATTTTTTTTTCTCTAGAATCTATTATACATAAGAGAAATGAATATGTATCCGCATGCAAACACATAGGCATACGTGCGTAGCTCTCATTAAAATTAATTTGTGTTATGTGTGTACATTTTACGCTTTTGTAATTGGTGTAATCTCTCAGTGATAATGTGAAGGATGCAATGAGGTTAATGCTTATGGCTATGGTCCAGAGTTTGTAACCCTTATAACTGTTTTCTAACTCCGTCTAGCTTCTCCCTAAATATTCTGAATTTGGACTGCAGTGGAAGATTTGCAGTAGCATGAACATGACTCCAAATAATTGAGAACTAATAAGAACAAAATTTATTACTTTACCTATTGAACATAAGCAACATCATTCCAAACTTACTGCAGTGATGGAAATGAAATATGGTATAAACATGTTCACACGGCTTCACAGTTTGAAATATTTAAGAGATTATTTTTATCTTTTATTCTTCTCTGAAGTACGAAATTTAATCCAATAGTCTTAAATCAATGGTAATTGTAGTCAACCTTAAAACATCAGGCAAGAGCTCCTACAACATGCACGCTTTTCAGAAGTGTCCTGTACTGAGTCTGTCGCACAGTAAGCCCTAGTCAAGACTCTTGGTGCTAGGTACTTTTTAAGGAAAGGTAAAAGAGGAGCAATATTCTCAAGAAAGTCAGCACGTTTCTTAAGCAGGATGAGTTTATATTGTTGTCTGTTTTGATGATTAGGCTTTAAAAGCAAGCATTGTTTTTGCAACCTTCTGCATAATAGTAATATTTATCTACAACAAACAATTAAAGGCCCCGTATAAAATACATAATATTAATGAAACTGTAGTGCTGTCACTCTTCACTATCAAAACTGAGATTTCCTTTAGCTCCTGAACTTGCTTTTCCTTTTCTGTTCTGTCTGCCTTGTCAGTCATGTATCCCTCTTTAGGCGGGCTTAGACAGGCACACAGTGGAGAGTAATGGGACCCTTGTAATTTATTTTAATGACCAGAGTCGGGACTGACTGTGTTTTGCAGTATACTGGTGGTGTGGGCTGGGCTAATAAAGTTTAAGTGTCCAGCAGCTGCCTACAGACTTTCAAAATGTGCCAGACTTATGTCACGAAAAACTTTTATTGTGCCTTCTACGTCTTCATAACTTGCATTGGGAAATGGTACTAGTAACAGTGGCAGTGGTTTTGTTTCACGCAATACTGATCAGAACCAGGAAAATCCTTTTCCTTTTTCATGAGCCTAATCCCCGTTTCCTTTGCTTTTTCTTTTCCTTTTCCTTTCTGTCTGGTATAAGGTAAATGTTCTAGTGTTTTAGTTTCAAGTATCAAAACCAAACAAAAGTTTATCCCATTTAAACATGAATGGCTTTTCTGATTTTTTCCAATTCAGCTGCCAAAACAACAAAAAAAGCCAGTCAGTTGCATAGCCTTATTGGAGAATTTATATCTGGCACATAACGGCTGCCTAAAAGAACATAGGTTTTCCTGTGAATTGAGATGCCGAGCACATGATATGATCAGTCTGTTTCCAGAGTCGTCATCATTGCAAGTCCTCTTTCCTGGAAGAGAGGTCATATCTTCTTGCACAAGAGCATTTTCCATGATTGAAAAGCCAGAGACTCACAGAGTTTGAAGAGTTTAGGAAACCGCTACAAAAAACCCCGGAGCTTGTTTTAAGGGATTAAATTACCTGTGTCCTTTTCTTGAAAACAAAGCTAAGACATAGTCCTCAAGGAACTTGGTATCTTCAGTTGTCAAGTCCATACTGGCTATGCTTATCATAGAATCACAATTTTTTTTATCCAGTTTCATAAAATGCCATTAATAGGAAATGTAAAAATATTTTTTTGATGGATATGTTGGGTCATATAGTGGAATTTTCTCACATGTCATTTCTATATGCATGCTGAATGCAATCCATCTGTGTCATGGTTTTGTTCGTTTGGGGAGGGGTAAAGGATGCCACCTAAATTAAATTGCCTAGATATTAGTAGCAAAACAGACCCATTAAAGCCAGCCATGTGTTGTACAGGTTGCTTCTGTTAACAAAGGTAATGATAGAACAAAAGCAAGTGTGATGATACAACAAAACCACTTAAAAGTAAAGTACCACTTAAAAAAAAATAATAAATCTTTCTGCATGGTCTGTTTTCTTAGTGGTGCGCTGTATCAGTTTTGGTCAAAACTAAAGTTCACCAGGACACAAACCCTTCATCATTTTTCACCATATAAAGCACAGTGCAATAGAAAGTACAACCCTCAAAACACGGATAATCAACAGGACACAAGTAAAGGATAAATATCTATACAATATTAGATACTGACCAAAAAAGCCATGGGAAGATTGTCATTCCTGTCTCATTACCACAACAAAAGGGATCGGCTGCTTTCCAAGAAACAACTTAAGGACTGCATGAGTCTGTTTTTTCTGAAGACCTTACTCTACAGAGGCCGAAAACTAAGCAGCGTGTAGGCTGACCGCTTTGCAAAGAGTCTGCTGAAGCTTTTGTCTACTGTATAACCTGTGGAAGGTCCAGGGCAATTTTGAATATCTAGACAGTAGTTGTTTATACGCAATAATAATGGCACATCAGTACAGTGGCTTTGTCCTTTAGCAGGAATCTGCTTTCAAGATGTAAAAGGATGTTTGAAGAGTTCTCTTGCATGTTCTGACAGATTTGTGACTTCATTATATTCTGTGGTTTTAGAGGATCCAAAGCTGGGTCAGCTTTTCAGTAAGACACAGTGAAGGGTGGGTTCTAAGCATCAGATTGTGAAGTTTTTGTTCCTGTAGCTAAACATTAGAACTTGAGGCTGTTGCAGTTTGTATTTGCCCAGAAGCAGACTTTCAGACAGCCTGGAGAATGTCTTCTAGTACCAAGAGGTTTCAGAAAACTGTGGTTTTGCAGCCATCAAAAGATGATTTTGAAGTCATGATCTGTTCTTGTAGAGTAATGCTTTGGTTTTGTATAGGCATTCTACAGGTATGGGAGACAGGACAAGGAGACTGGGCTTTGGTATGGCTCTCTTGGATTGGGCAGATGACACAGGAAGAGGATGTAACAGTGGATGTTTTGGGTCAGGTTAAGCATGCATCTAGCTTGCTGCCGTGTCTCTGATGCTGGCTGGGCTAGATATCCACCATGTAAGTATAGGGCAAATATATTTCCCCAGATAATGCCCTCTCAGCTTCTGGCCGTCTGTATCATAGGTACTTTCTGCATTAGAGGTCATAGTTTTGTGTTTAATAGCTGTTGGTGGATGTTTTTAATCCATAAAATTTGTTTAATTTTTCTTAAAATATAAGTAAGCTTTTGTCATTAAAAAACCCAGTTAAACTGCATGCGCTGTGGAAAAAAGCCACCTCCTTTTGTTTGTTGTAGAACTGCTATCTGATAATACTGTAATTGTTGTATTATGAGAAGTGATGTATGATTGTTGCCTATTCAGTTTGTTAATGCCACTTGCAGATTTTTTAATAGATTTTTATGAGATTCCTTCCCAGCTGAATCTTCCTAGTCTATCTAAATGCTTGCGTACAGAAAACATTGTCCACTTCTTACTATCCTTCTCATCCCCTCCTGTTCCCTTTCCAGCTCTAGAGAGGTAGGTAAACCATAAAATAGTACCACAATATAAAGAGCTCTTCTTTTGTTCCTTTTTTTTCTCAGCAGCTTCTGAAATTCTGTCTGCTTTCTGACTGCTAGGGTACTAAATCACCATCTGCATAGAATTGACATGCATAATTTTTCTTTTTATTATAGCTTTCATATCTTTCTAAGATGCAGTAGCCCAACCAGCGTTGGAGCCCACCGCTATGCAAAGGTAGTGAGGGGAGGGGATTTGCTCACTGCATTACTCTGCATTTACCAACATGAATTTAATTTGCTATTTTATCCCCCAGTTACTCAGTATTGTGAGTGATGGATTCTACTGGAGTGATTTCTGGGTGAAGGCAAGGAAGTGTTCTGCGCACCTGTGGATGCTTTGAAGAGGGAGTCAGCTCAGTGTAAGGGAATGTATGTCTTGGGACTTGTCATAGTTTTGTAGAATTGGAAGTCCTAAGTTCTCTAAAATAAATTTGTTCAAGAAAATTGGGTCAAGAAACTATTAAGCCTGTGCATTTCTTTGCTTCCTGCCACAGAGTCTCTGAAGGACTTAATGGGTAAAACCCGACAGCCAAATGAGGTTGTGGTAGAGTAGTGACAGCAGGAATGTGGAACGTCTGCCTTACTAGTTTTCAGGATCAAGGACAGCAGTGGGAGAAGCAGAACACACGGTTCCAGAAGATAAGTTGATGAGCAGGAGAGGAAAAGAGACATGGAATCATAAAAAAGAGATAAAGGTTGGTCTCCACCAGAAATCTGTTAACTTGGAAATACAGCATCTTGATAGCAAGATGATGCTATGGTCAGGTACTTGATTGGTTTACTGCAGAAACTTTCACAGAATACGTGCGTTGTGGTCATCGTGGTTCTGTAGATTTGTTTGGTTTTTTTTCTCAACTGGCAACGGTGAAGCAGATCTCCACTATGACGTTTTACTGTGTTTCTTGTATGGATTTAAAGTTTCTGAGACAGAAATGGTAGTTGTTTTTTGCTCACTATGCAGTGTTTTGGTCAGGAGTAGGAATTAGACTCCTTGGTGCTGAGGGACCTTCAAAGTGATCTGAATTCCCCATGCTTATTCAGACTGCTTTAAAACTAGACTATGTGTCCTTGGGGATGCGGTACTCGGGCTTCTTGTGTAAAGCAACCTTAAGATGTGTCTCCTTACAAAATACAAAACAAGAAGAAAAATCTTTAAGGCTGTCAAATCTTCCTTCCCCTATAAATCATAAGTTTTGTCCATGTGGAAACTAGCAATGTTTTCAGTGAGTCATCAGATGTTTCCCTCCCTGTGTCTTTACCTTGGCTAGGGCATGGGTAATCATTACCGCTTTGAGAATGCAAATTTCAGTTATTGGTGTTGCAAAATAATTTGTTTCATTGTGGAGGCACAGAGTGTGCCTAGACAAAATACTTAAGGGGCCTACTATCTAACTAGTCTTCACATGAGTTTATCTCAAGGAGACAGAAAAATTATTGAACATCATCAACAGCAAACAATAGCAACTCAGCTTAGATCAAATATTGAAGAAAATGGAGTTATCTTTGCCATAGCCCCTTGTCATGGCATCCTTGTGGTCACCTGAACAGTCTGAGGTGTCTCCATTTCCAAATATGATATTAATGTACACTGTATTTTTAGGGGATTTACCTTCTTGCTTTGATTTACTCTGTGAATTCTGGTTCTTTTTAGAGCTGTCTAGATCCTCTAGTCATGCTCTTTTGTTTTTTCTTTCAGATTAAGGCATCAGCATTGTCAGCATTAACCTTTTATATCATCAAAATATCTATGATTTTCCTTTAATTATATTCTTTGCTACAAAACTAATCTACCAAATACATTCCCTTAAGGGGTACCATAAAGGCATTCTGTTTTTCTAACAGCTTTAGGAATAACCTTGGGCTGCCTAAGGTATAGGAAATAATTGGAATAATTTGTCTCTCCAGATTTCTCCCCTCATTCTCTTTACATGCGTTTCATTGGTTCTTCTCAGCCAGTGTCTAAGTTCTACCTTCTTTTGTACTGCAGGTGCGGTCACTCTTTCCTTTTACATGTTGTTCTGAGAGCCTTATGACAAAAGACACCTCATGTAATCTGTGTCAGACTGTGGAGTGCTTGAACTTTCTGAGCTCTGTTCTGTCCCTTCCTGTATCACATTAGCATTGTCCTTCGTCCCTGCATTAGCAGTTTTACGTACACAGGAATGGCCTGTCTAGTGAGCAACATGGTTAAACTCAGTAATGGGTAATTCCTCCTCCACCATATTGCTATGCATTGTACCTTTCTCAGTTCATTTACTTAGGCATTTTATTCTATATTCTCCTGTTGTGAAAACAAAGTACTCTTGACCCTCAATTTAACTTCTTTCTGTGTAGTGGGTTTTTTTAAAGTTTTAATATCAAGATTTGGCTAACCATGCCAACTTTTGTA
This sequence comes from Dromas ardeola, assembly GCA_013398915.1. Taxonomy (NCBI): domain Eukaryota; kingdom Metazoa; phylum Chordata; class Aves; order Charadriiformes; family Dromadidae; genus Dromas; species Dromas ardeola. Next base: position 6,452 of record VYZM01015026.1, on the reverse strand, counting down.
TGCCGCATACAAAACTAATAAACAACCCGTTTGATTTCAGGCTGATAGTCTTGCTTATCTTCTTCTAAAACCCTGTACATAACTTTTAAATAGAATGTTTTTGAATTAATTATGTTATTGACATGGTTCTCATTCATGTCCTGCAAGCTCTGGTTCTTACATGCTCTTGCTTAAGTGACATAATTCCCTTGTAGTCACTGTATCCACTCTTCATATGCCAAGAAGTTATCTTGCTATCAGTTCGTCATAGGTCCATGTGCAACTTTCTCTTACTGGATTTCTTTTGCTTGTAGTAGTTTGGGTTCTTTGCAGTTTGCATAGTGGTTGTCCACTGTATACTTGGATTTGCTTCACTTGGCACGTCCTCGTTTCCTCAAAAAAGTTGAACTCTGCATCTTCCAGTGGTCTTTCTCTGTTTCTGTTTTATATGGTAGTTACAGCCTGGTCACTTGTCAGTGTAGTATTCCTCATCTATCTCTGAGGATGTTCCGTAGTTGGCCTTCTCTGCTGGATTTGACTAAAAGACAATCAACTGCTGTCAGAAATAAGGTTTTTTAAAACTGTCTGACACTTAGCTGGTGCTAAGTGAAGATAGGATATGATTCATTAAACTGGATGTATTCGTGCGCAATGGAGTTCTCTCCACCTGTCATCATTCAGTGGAATCAACAGCACATTCATTTTCTTCCAAATGGAGATGTTCATATTGATTTGCATGCAAAAATTGCTTCCTTGTCCATTGAACTGAGTATAGATATAGATCTGGATGCTGCAGAGAGTTTTAAAGATAGGTGAGATGTATCACAGGAATAACTAAATATCTGCCAGAGGGATTTTTGCTTAGGGACCCTTAACTTACCCCTCTTCTACTAGAGGCATTAGATAGACAACAGTTTTCTTGTCCTAGTGTAATTTTGGTGTGGTTGGTTTTGTTTCGTTTTTCTTCCCAGAATACCATTCTGTACTTGATGTTAGAAATAAAGCATGGGACACAGCGGTCTTTTCCACAAGAGCCAGGCCCCTTCACAAGGTTGTGTCTGGAGATGGGAAGCAAGAGCAATGATCACAGCTAGTCAGTCCATTGCCGTGGGCTGGTAGACAGTCCCTACTTTAGATAACGTAAGCTTACCCAGAAGACTTATTCCCAATATCCCTGTCTTCTTAATATCTATTATTGGATAAATACTCAGTCCATCCTTTTGATGCAGCTGATCTTGGACAAGCAAAGCAAGCTGAGATAACGGAGCTCTAGTGCACAGAAAACCCAAGCCTTGTGTATTCACTACAGCCTGACAATAGCAAGGCTGACATTCCAAATAAGGTCCTTCATAAGTATGTGCAGCATTGTTTAGCTAGTTAATCTAGTAAATAAATTAATATTTTGTTTATTGATTTTAAGTGTCTTGAATTCTGTAGCTTGTTTTTATTGATTGGTCATGGTTGTTAACATTTAAATTCTTTAAAGATGGGAGACTGGGGGCAGGGGATATGAGTACGTGAAAATCGCAAAAAGGTGTCTTTTGCATGGTAACAATTAAATAGATGTGGCCTAAAATGAAGCAGACACTAGCAGAGTCATTTGGATCTGAGACGCTGGGTAACAAAACTGATAGTGTTTCAAGTGCTGAAGGGACTTGGTCTTTTCAGGTAGCTTGTGAAGTGACTTAAAACACTGCTCCATGATGAAGTATTATATGATGATTACTATGGAAATAAAAAATACTACTCTTCCTGTTGTTTTCACTTAAATCTTTCTTTAGCTGCACTGATTCTTAAAAGAATTGTAACAGGCTTTGAATTTTCATTCTGCACAACTGGTTTTGGTTTCAAAGTGTATTTAGGGCAGAAAACTCTTTTAACTATTACACTGTTCAAAAATACCTTCCCTTGTACCTGGTAGTGAGTAAGTGCTAATGGTTTTAATTAAGTACATTTTCCTAAACATCTGAAAGGATGTACTTTTATTACCCAAAGATAGATACTTGTTCTGTTAGACTCTAGCCCGTGTGCTAGCTTCATACGTGCAGCATCCTTTTCATTCCTGTACCTTATTGCTAAGAGGCTCTCTCAGTTCATTGATCCATCTTCTCACTCATCATTTTTCTTAATATCCTATCTCATTTTAGTTTCTTTTTCCATTTATGTAGTGCACTGTGTTTCAGCATAGTTAATAGGTGGTTTTTACTGAGATACAGTAAAAAGGCTTTTGGAATAGGTTTTAAAACATATTTTAGTGGGTTTGAAAACCTGGTTTGTCACATTTAGCAGCTTGAGGCGATGTACTATCATTTCTAGCTTTTCAGGCAGATTCCAAAAGATCAAGCTGTTAAGTGGAAACACCTTCATGAACTCACCAATATTTAAAGTTTTTATTACACTGAATACACAATGTGCATTGTGGTAATGTAAATCATTGCTTAGCTGGTCATTCAAGGTTCAGGACTGCATAAGGTTCTGACTTGCTCCTCTTTCTCTAAACCTCTTCTGTGCCCTTCTTCAAATACACAAAAAGTCCAGAAAAGAGCAGAGGTTACTCTGGTGGAACGTGATTAATCTCATGAGGATCTATCAAAAATGAAGGTCCCATTATATTGTATCATATCTCATATATCACATATCCTGTATATCATATAATATATTTATCATATCACATGTATCATATCTTTCATATGTATCATGTCATACATGCCATATGTCATATATTTATCATATTGTATGTATCGTATATTATATCTATTGTATATATTATATATGCTGTATGTCATGTATCATACATATGAGATATATGATATATACAATATGATATCATCCATATCATATCTATCACATAATTTTCAATCACTTTAGCACAAACAACAGAGGACAAATGTTAAAGCAGGAAAGCCTGAAATGCCATTTCCATTGCACTGTGAAGTGCATGTAACAATAAACTTTTAGAGGCAAGTTCTCTGTAATTAAACTAAAACCAAGAACGTTTTGAAATCTTTGGCATCCATTTCTGCTCCCATGTGTTGCTTACATGAAGTATTCTGACTTTATCCAATGCAGACTCCTCCTTGGTGACCGAAAGGAGTAGCATAGTGATGACTTTAGAAAATCCAAAGGGTGGAAGTCAAGCTGCTACACACAAGTGGGGAGCCTTTTTGTTAAGGCAGTATGAATATACCTGTCAGATTTTAAACATTTCAGAAATACTTCAGAAGAAAAAGATACGAGTATCCAAGAATATTCCTTGTCACTTAAGATGAATGCCTGAAAATAATACTGTTGGAAAATGCTACAGAGATCTTTCAAATAGCACTGAGATCTTTCACATCACTTGTTCTCCAGAAGTAAAACTTCCTAGTGTTTAAACAGAAGCCATGCTGCTTCTAATTGATGACAGAATCATTTTTATATTTAAAAAGCTTATTCTTAAAAGAGTGAGACATCAAAAAGGTCCAAGTCCATTACGAGAAGTAGGATCTTTGATTTTTTTCAGTCTGGCTCTCACTCTGCAAACCCTGAACAAAGCAGATTGCATTCATGCTTATGTATTGCAATACTATGAAGAACTATACCTGCATAGGGGAGATCAGGTGTGCTTACAATGACATGTCAACACTGCAGTGGTTATTATGTATTTCTGTTTGACTTGATTATTGCACTTGAGACCTAAGTTGTCCGTTGGTCATGGAATGGTGAAGCAACTGGGTAGATTTTTAGCCTGTGCATAGCTGAAAAATAGAGAGTACCACTCGAGGCTGTTAGGTCCTGTCTGCAGACGGTGCTTCAATATATGGAAATTATCTGATGCACGCTTTAAAATTGAATCAGGCTTGTAACAGTGAAGAAAATATTACTGTTTGTGCCAGTAGTTATTTTGTGTTGTAAAACTGCTGATTTTCCTGATGAAAAACAGCTTTCTTTAATTATCTGATTACCTTTTTCCAGTAAGAAGGTTCTGAAGGATTGAAGTATTCATTTTTTGAGTTATATTATGGGTAGCTTTAGAGCGCATTAATTTTCTCGTAGCACTGAGCCAATGGGAGAATAAACATGTTTATCTTCATACAAATGAATAATCTGAACAATGTATTCGCATGACAGAATAATATGAATTATGCAGAATATACAGAGAGTTTTTATTTTCAATAATAGATTTTATTAAAAGCAAAGAAGCTTTAGTCCGGCTTTTAGTAGTAAAAATAGGTGACATATATATATGTGGTATAACATAAATACTTAAGGCTCCTTTTTTTTTTTTGTTTTTCTTGGGGTACAGCAAACCTTTTCAGAATGTTTTTCATGCTCCAACTACAAAGGCAAATTGAAATAGGATGCAAGGTGGATAAAAAAGTAGCAGGCTAATTAGGTGCCATGGTGTAGTGTTGACAGGTTGATAAATCCATTATAGTGGAAATGCTTTTGCTGTAGTGCCCACTATGTAACTGCTTATAATAAAACCAAATCACTTTTAGACTTATCATATCACATTCGCTCTCTTAAACACACAGACACGTACACACATTTGCCTTTGTATACCTCTTCTTATGCTTTGCCAGAACCTTACTAGCATGCTGGCAGACATATGTTTGTAGCCAGGAGACATGCGATGTTCAAGGGGTTTGTGTTCTCATGTACCATGCATGTATCACCTGGCTCCCAATTCTGTTTTTCTGTTGTCTTCTTGGAAATACTGCTTTCCTGCTAGCTAGTACCTTAGAATCATAGAATGGTTTGGGTTGGAAGGGACCTTAAAGATCATCTTGTTCCAACCCCCCTGCCATGGGCAGGGACACCTCCCACTAGACCAGGCTGCTCAAAGCCCCATCCAGCCTGGCCTTGAACACCTCCAGGGATGGGGCATCCACAGCTTCTCTGGGCAACCTGTTCCAGTGTTTCACCACCCTCAGGATAAAGGATTTCTTCCTAATATCTAATCTAAATCTACCCTTTTTCAGTTTAAAACCGTTACCCCTCATCCTGTCACTACACTCCCTGATAAAGAGTCCCTCCCCATCTTTCCTGTAGTCCCCGCTTTGGGTACTGG
>VYZM01015025.1:863754-884526 GCA_013398915.1 Dromas ardeola | reverse complement strand
ATATATAGTTATAATTTACAGTGCTGATTAAAGAGTACTTTTTTCCCCTCCTTTTTGAATAAGGTCAAATGTAAGCTTTTTTAAAAAGGCATAAGTTTTTAAAGAATCCAGGGAAACCACAATCCTCAGTAATGTTTTAGTGATATTTTATAATTTAGTGGTAACAACTGCTAGTGCTTGCTTGGCTAGTTTTATTAACTGAACTTTAAGAATGAAAACAAAGCATGCTAGAGTTTCACAAGCTTTCTGAAGATGAATTATAATGAATTGGAAAATAAGCAAGTAAAGATATGCATTATTGGTTTTGCTTCCTTGAGTGAGTATGTGTCTGTGTATACATGTATATACACACATACTTCAGTTTTCCGTGTGAATGAGAAGTTTGCGACTGGTCTAATGAGACTTAAAACAAAGGATATCTATGTTAATCTAATGTGGACAGGAAATTACTAAGATACAATTTTTGCAGTTTTTAAGCTTTTTATCTTAGTATTAAATGTGCTATGTTTCTTAATTTTAAGGAGAATCTCTGCATTGGTTTGGGAAGTAAGATATATTGAAAGCAATGCTAGGACCTTCAATGAACCTGGGAGTGCTATTGCTAGAGCTGCAAAAAAGATCACTACCCAGCTCTTAAAGTTTATCAAGTAAGTGGCATTTTAATCTGTAAAGTGCTTGAATACTCGTGCTCTTATACAATGGGAGAGTATAAGCATCTTAATATCCCTTTGTTGTGAATTCTGCTTCTTTTGATCTCTTACCATTTTTCAACACACTGCAGGACAGTTGTATAATTCTTTTTTGGTATTATCTTAACTGGGGAAATAACTGAATGTTCAGCATAGAGACATTTTAACTTTTTCCCTTGGTAGCATTCACTGGTATTTATAGTATCAAAATGTCACTTGACGTGAAAGTAGCTCAACCTATAAAGTAAGTTCTGTGCTGTCTAGCACATGTGTAGAAATTCCTGTTGCAGTTTGTCTGACTTGGTTCAGTTGAGAGGTTTAGTTTTGAAAAAAAAGTTAGTGTCCGTAGTCTTCCTGCAGGTAGATTGGGTGTGAAGGCCCCTTTCAAATCCCTAATGCTAATTTCACCCTCCTCCTCTCACTTCTGAAATGCACTTTGTTAATATCACAATCATCTTGTGATTTTTATGCTTCATTTAATTCTTAGTTACTGTCTTCCAGTCTTGGTTGTGGCTGGGAAATGATAGCTATGTTTTTGCTATTCAAGTTAACAGCGATTTAATTGCATTACAGTGATCAGGACTGTACAAACATTTTTGAACTGTGTAGCACAACAGACGATGAACAAGATTGTCTTGATACTGATCTGGTAAGGATTTTTTGTGGATAATTCCAGTAATGTATGGTAAATATTTTTGGTAAAATTGCTCAATTATTTTTATAGAGATGTTTGTGTGTATTTATACATTTAAATAGCTAATATAAATATGGAATATATTATGAATGTGGGGAACGATGTGAGGAGATGCTTTATTTAAATAATTTTGAGTTGTCAATATTTGCTAAGAAGTGTAGCAGATACACATTTTGTACTTTGTGTGCTATCAACTACAACAACTCTTTCCTGTTTTGTGAGTGGTAGTGTATTTCTTAAGCATGTTAATCTGCAATAACGTAATATAATATTTCAAGAGTACATGAATAGCTACCTTTCATTGTATTTTTAATTATATGCACCCCGTTATTTCTAAGGTCAAAATGGTCATTCATATAGTCATAAATACGAAAAGCTCACAAGTGGTATAACTAATGCAGTGATACTCTGGCTCTCAGTTTCTCCATATACCATAATATGAATCATGCATCACATCTGAATGCATCACTGAGAATTTAATAAAATGCGTTTATCTTAAATCTGATAGAGGTAAATACGCACTGTTGTTGTGTAGTGAATGCTATCTGCAGTGCTGTATAGTGTGATTATAGTGTACCCAAACCGGTATCTTTTTCACGTTTTGATTTCTAATTTGGCATTTACTAACAAGACTTCATAAAGTTGCAAAGTAGCTGCTCTCCCTTGCAGGTTTATGTGTAGGGAAGAAATTTTAGTTTTTTATCTTGCTACTTCAGCATCACCTTAGTATTTCCACATTGTAAGGTTTTTCTATTTATCAAAAGTAACTTGATCACAACAGGTCTTTTCCTAAACTCGGGATGAGCAAAAATCAGAAGGTTTTATGACACTTATTATCAGTGAATTGAATTACTGATAATCTTTAGTCATTGAGGTTCAAAGCTAATGGGTATCTGCTCATTGCAATTTATGGTGGTGGTTTTTCCTTTGTATTAAGGACAAGAGTTGGAGGTGGGAATCTTCAGTGGTGGTGTCTAGGATCTTGCTTTCCAAAGTCTCTCAAATGCTGTGTTGTGTTTTTTTGATATACTCATCTTCTGTCTTATTGAGAGAAATTAGAATAAAAATATATTTTTACCACAGTATCAAATCTAATGACACTTTGAGCACCCATTACCTATGTTTTCATACAAAATTTTTAAGATGATTGATTTTATTTTGTGCAGGATGATGAAAAATGTCTTCCGAGAACATCATATAGAAGAAGAAAAGTGAGTTGGCTGATCTTTACCATATATACCCAAAACAAGTTTGGCAGGAAAAATTAGTTAATAGACTGTATTGAAATTCTGTGGGAGTGATGCTTGGTTTTGTAACAATCACAGAACAGAATTTTTCCCATGGTATTAAGGAAGTAAAAGCTTTGCTCAAATAGCTGTTTGCTGTTTTAATGCTTCTATACTTGTTCTGTTTAGTTGTCTAGGAAAATCTTACAACCTTGATACCAGTGCTGTTCAGTGTGACAGTTTTCAATTATCTGAATGATACTGAAATAAAAACATTATTCAGCTGAGATGCTGGGAGAAAATATTTTGGGTGATGGATATTATTCAAATCTTTTGAGAATTATTTGGTATCAGAAGACATATTTTTGTGTGCCTTAGTACTTTAGTATAAAAATATACTTGACAGATAGTAAAAGAATATTGTATAATTTGTCAGCTTATTAATAAAGATTACAAAAAAATCAGCTAGTAGTATAACACCCTTTTTGTTATAAAACAATATGTTGGAAGTGCATTTTTCTGCTACAGAAATAATTCCAGTCAGACTATCATGTTTAGTTTTTCTTGCTATATTTCAGTATTGCTTTTTTCTAACTTTTTTGAAGGGGCGGGGCTTAAAAAAAGGAAAAAGCATGAAAACTGGCTATGATGAAAACTGCTGGAAGAAGCAGTGTATGGAACTGGTGAATTTAATTTTTCAGTGTGAAGATTCTGAACCTTTCAGGCAACCAGTTGATTTGGATCAATATCCTGTAAGTTGTTCATATTAACCTTGTAAGATACAAATATTATTTGGTTTTTTTTCTCTTTGCATTTGGTACTCTAATAAGATCTCCACATCGCCCTTGGAGCTATTTGTTCCCTTTATGACTTTAGTCCCAAACCACTGAAAGAAATGTGTTTTGCTCTGTGCTTAGAACAATGAGCTGTATGCTTTTAGTGCATCAAGATAGCATCCATCAAAATACTGATACAAAACAATTGTAGAGCAATGGTGGTGTCTACAAATATCCTGATACCTTAGATATGGTTTGAAACCACTCACAGTCTTTTTCTGTTTGTTTTCTTACTGTCCCTTACAGGGAAATAATTTTAGATAAATCTTTATGTTCTTAATTAAAACTAGTTCCTTGAGGGATGGTCTACAAAACCTGTTTACTGAGGCTGTGCTATAAACTTGATTTTTTCCTTCTCTTTTTCTTAGCTGTTCATGGTATTCTTGCTAACTCTTTGGTCTCTTTTTGTCTAAAAACCCAACTTTCAAGGAAAAAACTTCTTAACAAGCATGCAACTCTTTTCCTGTGGACTTCACGTCTTGAGTTTGGGTCTCACTTCAGGTTTTAAAAACCTCTTGAGGTTCTCTAAAACTCATTAACAAAGAGAAACAAAGAGAAAGATAGAGGTCTTTTGATTCGGGTATGTGTGTTTGTGTTTTTTTTAAACCAGATCAGTTTGCTTCTCATAGTAAAATGCATCAGGGAAAGGACTACCCAACAATTTACAGCAGTCTCATTTCTCATTTTGATTAACAATAAAAACATTTACTTGCATGTTATTGTTTCTGGGTAGTTTTCATTGGGGAAACTCAGAAGAATTGAAACTGGAAATCTACATGTGCAAGCATGGGACATTGTATTAACACATGATTCTTCAGAAATTCTGAAGAACACCTTGAAAATGAGCAAGAGTTTGTATGGGATAATGTAGTGGAGACTTCAAATCAACTAGTCTAAGCAAAAGCATTGCTGTCTGCTGTGGTAGGTGGTTCTGTTTTCAGCTGATGGTTAAGATAATCTGTGGTCATCTTAGCTACCCTTAAATTTTAGAAATAAAATTCAAAAGTGTTGTTTTTCCTCTATACTTTCTTGAAATCTTTTTCCTATGTTTTATATAGGATTACAGACATATTATAGACACTCCAATGGACTTTGGTACAGTGAAAGAAACTCTGGAAGCTGGAAATTATGACACTCCAATGGAACTGTGCAAAGATATAAGACTAATATTTAGTAATGCAAAATCTTATACTCCAANTCCAAACAAAAAGTCAAAGGTAGCTATTAATATTGGGGGGGGGGGGTGTGGTGTTATACTTGTCTTAATTAAATGAGGTATTATTTTGTAATTACTTTGTTTATGAGTACTTTTGATAAAGCTGCTGGTTGGGTACATAGTGGAGAGAAGTATGATAAAAGTATTTAATATGTTCCTTTCTTGTTTATCTAGTGTTACGTAGCATTGTGTGCCATGCCTTTCCTATTTCTTCTCTGCACAGATTTTAATTATAGAAATGTTATTCTTGGATGAAAGGTTCTGTTTTTAATATAAGCCACTTCCTTACCTAGATTTATAGTATGACCCTGAGATTGTCAGCACTATTTGAAGAGAAAATAAGGAGGATTGTTTCAGATTTCAAGAACGGTCAGAAACAGAATGAAAAACTACGACGAAACCAGAGGTATACTAGAAGATTTCATAATCGAAGCTCAGTGCAACATCCTACCAAAATGCTCAGGTAACCAAATTATGAAGATGTAGAGATATATCACAACAGAGCCTATGAAGAGAACAATTGGTTTAGTAAACAGTTGGCTAACTCCAGTGAGACTGAGTCTAGAAGGCATTCAGTATTAACTTGTTTGTTTCTCAGAGCAGAGAAAGAATGTCTCCTCTTGGTATAAGTTCGCTAGGATTGTAGACTATTATTTTAATGAAAGTAGTGAATGCTTATCTTTGTCAAAGCTAAAATTGTCCCACACCATGTTAGCTCACAAATCTAACTACCCTTCCATAAATCTAAAATCATATGGCATACAGTTACGTAAGCTTTCAGAGAGAAGTATTGTTAAAATATATAATTGCCATTATTTCTCATAGTTTTACAACCTGTGTTGCTTTTACTTCTTTCCCCTTTCACTAGAAATTTGAAGCAGAAACCATTAAAGTCTCAGGCAAAAATTGAATCTGAGCAGGAAGATTCTTTTACTCAACCTACCTCAAGCAGAGCCGCCTGTGTTGCAAGCCATAAAACGAATGCTAGCAATTACAACCATAGTTCCTCTGGTGAATCCTCTGATTCTGCATGCCTGGCATCATTTGAAAGGAATGGAAAAGCTAGATCCACAACACTAACAAATTGTTCTGCATTATCATCAGGTCAGAAATGGAATCTGTTTCAGATGAGGATTTTTGTCTTGGTCTTATCTACGAATTGTCCACTAATGTTACCTTTCCTTTATAACTGCCATAATTTGCAATTGCATTCTAAATTGTTAAACCAGGTTTGCATTTTTAATGTGAAATTTTTTAGACAAGATTTCTGTGCATTTTGGTTTTTGTGTAATACAGAATTTTGTGTATTTTAACGAATTTTGGACACTTACTACGTTATTGAACGTTACAAAAAGATCTGTGTACTGAACATAGAAATTTCTGCTTTAAAATCCCATGGAATGTAGTAAGTTTACTTAACTTTTATTAATGAAAAAGCTTGCGTCTAGGATATTTGCTTCTTAGCGGCAGAGCTGTCTTGGTTGTATTTCCATTTTGCAGTCAAGTGGATGGGTTTTTTTGCAGCTTGTATATGGGGATTCACAGCAAAGCCGAACTGAGCAAGACTGATAATAGGAAAAAGTTGACCCGATAACTACATAGTTACTTGCTGCTTTTAAGTCTTACCGAATAGAATAATAGAATTTCTTCATTTCAAGCAGCTGTTTTACAAAAGTGGTTGTAGTGAATGGATGTCTCTTATTTGAGAGGAAAATGTAGTGTATTTGATAAATGGTACTATATAAAATACAGGTTTTACACCCATATATGTTACATAAAAATTGTCATCCAAAATTAGCAAACGACAGAAGTTGCCCGAGACATAAAAACCTTCCTGTCTTTTCCTTCTTCCCCTACACCTCACCTTTTCAAAGAATAAGAATGCAAGTCCTGGTAGAAGAGATGTGTCAGAATATGTTTTGTGTTGTTTGTTAACATGCTTTTCTCTTAAGTCTGCTACTTGGAAACAGCTGTGTTATTTTACTTGAAACTTACATACAGGTTAAAGAAGCTTCGTATCACTGAACACTATAAATATGGGGTGGTATATTTTTGTAGAGCTATCGGTTTCATACATGCAAGACATTTGTGTGTGCAGATGCAGTCAGGACGCAGGAACAACCACAAAACCACGGATTAAAAGCAAAGAACAAGTTTAATCTTGATCCCTCACAGACCGGGGAGTCTCCGAAGCAACACCCGGGTAGAGGCACACAAGCAGGGGACGCGGGCACCAAGAGTCCTTGTTAGCAAGAGTCCTTGGCAGCGAGAGAGTCCTTGTTAGCAAGAGTGCGCGCGGACTCCCTGTTCTCGCTGATATTTAAAGGGTTCCAACAGGCATATTTTCCCACTGTGCTTTGATCTTCTTCAACAGCAGGCCAGGATTCTTAAGCGGCTAGATGAGGTGTCCCTGAGTCCATCTCAGACTTACGTTATCTAAGTGCAAGTGTTCTACTTGCAAGCACCCAAGGCTGAATAACAATTAGTGTGATATATGTGTTTCCCAGCACCCCAGGTGCGAGTCACTTGAGCATATTTACAGTCCTCCTTGCCAATATTCTGTTGTTTTCCCACACATCTAAGGCATGATAGTGTATTTGAAAATAATATCATGAGGAAATTTTGAAGATTTATTGTATCAGCAAAACGTAGCTCTTAAGGAAGCTAACTGTATGTTTAGAATTGTAATTGACTTTTTTTTTTTTTAACAGAAAGTGAAATAGAAGGCTCTTTGGTTTCTTCATCTACTTCATCATCTACAAGTAGCTCAGAAGACAGCAAAGAAAGCTCTGTGGCTCTCATGTCACCTCCACTACTCAATGGTGTATGTAGAAGAAAGAACAGCAATCGTAGGATAACTAGAAATCGAGCTGCTCAGAGAAAACAAATAGGTAAGATTTGAGTAGTTCTTGTGATCAGCAAATAACACAAGTGTATATAAATATATAACTAAATGTAATCAGTATTTTTAAATTGTTGTATATGTAAGGTACTAACTTTTTCATGGGTGGTAGTTCTGAAGCTCTCAAAATACTGCATTCAACTTTTTAAAAGATTTTTTTCATTACTTAGAGAAGGAGAGCAGAAACAGAGCGCCTAGTGAGAGGGAATGTCTTGCAACATTTTACATCTTTGTGAAAGTAAAAGCAATAATTTATAAAGAAGTTCTAATTTTCACAAAACTAGAATGGATCTGAAATTTATGACATAGCTAAATAATTTCTCTTGGCAAACAACAAAAGCACGTAACTATTACTAGGAGTATATTTCATTTGTCATGTCTGTGGGTTGAACCTGTTCCCGATTTGATAAGACTTAAGAAGCTGCTGGTTTTTATACTGAAGATATTAATCTCTCCTTTCCTTTACAGGAACACTTCTTCAGGAGAATGGGAATACAAGAAAAACTGTCAGGAAAAAGTTATATGGAAGTGACTCTGAAAATACTTCAATGGTGACATCTGAGTCACTCAGTGGTAGTACTGGTAGACATAGAAAAACTCTACGCAGAAGTGCTGCTGTGGCTGCTAATAAGTTAAGGCTAATGAGTGATGTGGAGGAAGAGGTTTCAAGCTCAGAAAGTATTGGCATTGGATGCAAGAACAGAAAACTGCCTCACCGAAATGCCTCAGCTGCAGCCAGGCGAATGTTACTGGAGGGGTCTGAGGATGATGCAGCCTTAAAGTCTGAAAGTGAAAAAGAAACAGAAGAGCAGCTTACCAAGCGGAAAATTCTTTCTCAACCTGGTTCATCTGCTGCACGAAGAAAATTTGTTAGTGAATCAGAAAATGAAACTTCAGATTCTGAGACGCACTCACAGATGAAGCAGAAAACCTGGCAAAGCAATGGTCATAACCAGTTACGTGGGACAGTCCATTCTGTATCTCCCAAAAGGAAAAGTCCCACCCTAGACTTTTCAGAGGAGGACTCCAAAAGCCATAATTCAGAGGACGGGAGCAGTCAGAAAGTTTCTGACCAGTCAACATCGGCACATAAGCCTGCAGTAAGCAACTCTGAGGATGAAGTGGATTCTGAATCAGATAGATGGAATGCCAGAAAAGGAACTGGTCTGCAGCTTGCTGCTCCTTTGAAAAAAGCAAGAGTCTTGAGTGATTTAGAGGACACAGCAGAATCTGAAACGGAAGACAGAGAGGACGGGAGACTTTTTTTATTGGACACCTTGGTGCCAACTAGAGTTGCAGGGAGTTCAAAATCTGGACCTGGTTCCAGCTTCAATCACTCTTCTGATACAGAATCTGGGACAGATTCCAATAACAGTAATTATTGTGAAACTTCATCAAAAACAAAAAAGAGGAAGAGAAAAGGAAAACCAAAAATCGTTAGAAAAGGTAAAATTTTTCAAGTTAATGCATCTAACTCTTGATACTGACTAGATGAAGGAGACAACATAAGATTAATGACTGGGAGGATTTGAACTATGCAAATGTAATAGTGTTCCTTGTTGTTCTAAAATAACTATAAATGGGGGAAGGAGAACTATAAGGTATGGTGATGATTACAACAGTGTCTAGAAGTCTAGACAGATTTGGAACTGGGAGGTTACCAAACAGTACTGAGAGAAAACTGTTACAGTTTTATGTAGTTCTATAGTATTTAGAAGTCCATTTAGACTGAACTCTGGCCGTCGCTGTGCATTTCAGGCAATACATTTCTCTCTCAAAAAAAAAAAAAAAAATTGGCATTAAATCATGATTGTTCTTTCCATATTTAACTTGCACTTGCTTATCTATGTAGCAGTATGTAGTAACTAATGCGAAATACCTATTCTGAAGTAATACTGCCTGTGTGTGCATTGTGATAGTTAAATTAGAGAAACATTGGCTTTCAGGTTTGTTGGCAAAAAGCTAAAGAATATTCTGAAGGGTGCCGTGAACAAGTTCTATGGTATGCAGCTCAAGGTAGCAGAAAAGCTCATAAGTAGATTCTCTTTCTTTGGCCTGCTCCTTGTTTCGAGAATTTCAGTAACAAAACCCCTCTGGTTTGTGTTCCTGTTACCTTGAGTTTGTGAGTAAAGTAATAGTTCTTACTTTAGATTATCTTAATTTTCTGTTGAAATTTTCTGTGCTAAAGCAGACTTACAACTATTATTTTCAGTTGAAGTAACTTTATAACTTTATTTTTATTTATAGTCTTTCAAAATTAATTTGGTTGAAAGTTGTTGTCATTATTCTTACTTTCATAGGGTATGCTGGAACCCGTAACTTGATTTGACTTTTGGATTTTATTCTGTCAGTGATGTGTAGTGTCCTTAGACAGAGGCACTTTGCTGCATTGGTAGTGTTCTGATGCGTGTCTGGCTTCTCCCAGATTTAACATTTAGGGGGTTTGGGTGGTTTTGGGGGGGAAGCTGGGGGAGGGGAGGTGGTGCTGTTACTGGTACAGTGGTGACCCTCCTATTCCTTGCTTGCTTTAGTTCCATAGGTTCAGGGCTGTCTAAGCAGTGTTGTATCTCACTGAAACATCATGTCACTGCTCTAGCTACATTATCATACTGATAAGACATTGCATGAGAAGATCTCTGTAAAGCAGTTAACACGAGCCAACTGAAGGGCAGAAATTCCAAATAGTTGCAGAAGCAAGTTTTACCATTTCACTTGTTTCAAAAGGTTTAGTTCTTTACTTTTTGTTTTTTTTCTATAATTTTGTCCGTTACTCAAATACTTGTATGTGCTGGCCGACACATTATGATTTGGAGATTTGGTTTGGGGTTTTGTTTTTTTACGCTTATCAGAATGATGCTGAGATTTATTAAAACAGGTTCCATACAACACGTATCTTCATATTGTTAGGAGATTGGGCCTGACTTAAAATTTGAAAGACTGTTGCTGTTTGGTTTAATCTTTCCAAACCTGTCACTGAATCACAGAGACCAGATTCTGAACCTCTGAAAACTCCTTANCCACACCCCCCCCGCCAAAAAAAGAAAATTGTGAAAGATCTTAAACACTCTTAAAAGACTTGACTTGAGAGAATAACCACAAGTGGCAATAGATGCAGTTGGATCATTAGCTTTTTCTAAAATACCTAACTTTCTTCAAGTGCAAGTCGTCAGTATGCTTTACAGTGAGTAAAGCAAATTTTTCAGGCTTTGAGAGCTCTCATGACTTGCAGTTACCCTAAAAAGGAAAATGAGTACGTTTAATGTGCAGGATTGTATTGTGTGAACTGTTGCACACGCTTTTACATAGCATTTATTTTTATTTGCAAGACTTCATTATATAGCTTTTGGGTTTATTATTATGGTGCAAAGACTAATCTTTCCTAGTGGTCTTCCTCACCCACCTCCCTCAAAGTAGTCTGCATTGTTTAGCCTTAACAGGTGGGTTTACAGGAATTTACTGCCCCACAAGTAGTTATCAAAAGGCATTAAGGGAATTAAAGAAAAAAAGGTACTCAAGCTCAAGGCGGTTGATTAGATGTTTTCCATACCAAGCATACAAAACAGAATTAAACTTTTCTGGCTCACACAGTACTTGATCAGAGTTGAAGACTGTCACGTTTTGGAGCAAAAATTCCTATCAGTTGTGTTCATTTACTTCCTACACCACTTAATACAACAATTGAGAAAAAGAGACATCTTCAGCACTGCATTACAAAAGAGTAAAATCATTTTGTGTCCAAGCTGCTGCTTTTCCAGTGTTCAGTGTCAACGGAATGCTGCCTGGCCAAAAAATACGGTGGGGGAAAGGATTATTACTGACAGCATGTTTTTTTGGTGGGTTTTTTTTTCTTCCAAGCTGAGTAAACTTTTACCAGCCTTGTAAATTTGATTGTTTCACATTTTTGTGCCCTCTCAGGTAGTGGCTTTGATACACACTTGTAATGCAGCAGTTAAAGAATCTTGAGAACAAAACAATTGTCTCTTAAGATGAATCTGTCTTGACAGTTTTCCACAAGGAATACTTACTTCTTTTGTATTGAAAAGATATTAGTATTTATAGCTGTCAAACGTACTGAAAACGTTTCTACAATGTTTTAATATTAGCAACGTGAAAGGATGCCAGATGGACCCGAGGAGCAGCGATAAAGAGCTGCTGAGTTCTGTAATTGGCTATTGAACTCTAGACCTGTCAGAACTACGTTGCCATAGTCCCTTTCTAAAATTTAAGAAAATTGCAGGAGGAGGGTAAATCTTGTAATAGCTTTATAGAATTGAAAATCTTACTTGAATGCACTTCATACATCAAAACTCCTGAGTCAAATATATAACTTTTTGGGGGTTGGGGTTGTTTTTTTGAGACTTGTGCTATTACTTTGAGAAAATCTTGAGAGACTTTTAACACAGCAAAAAGGGAAGGCATTTGTACAAATATTTCATCTAGTGGGAATTTGTAGCTGTTGGAGTAGACAGTTGGTAACATTTCCCTTATCAAGCTTATCTAACACCTCATTATTAAGGGGAAAACAAGACTGGTTACTTTTAAAAACTTTCCTCACACTTTTGCGTAAATGCTTCCTGTGAAAGTAGAAGCTGTCACTCTGGGTAGCCAACACTGAGCTTTTGGTCTCTTAGCTTTTCCTTTGAATGTGATGTGGATGTTTTAACTGTTTATACTGTAGTGTTTTAAAGCTTGATGAAAATCTGGTTTTTCTTTTTGCCAATTTTTTAACACTGTGGTTAAACTGTAGCTTCTGCTGTACTGTGTATCTTTTATACCCATGGGTCTGAAATGTTAATTTGTCTTCCATGTTTAACTTGGAGCAAAACTCCTCATACTCACATTTTGTCTCTTAAACTTTTGGATTATTTCTTTTTTTTGTTTTATTTATTATCATCATTTTAATTTGGCCACAGCTTCTTTAATAATTGGTGTTCGTCCCATAGGTATTACTGCCAATCATAACAGCAAATTCAGGATTGTTTTCCATATACGGTTGGTGCCAAACATTGGCAAGTATCAGTATGTATTATCAGTTAGCTGCCAAGGGCTGCATTTGTTTCATGATCGTGATAACATTACCAAAGATTTTAATAAGGATTGGTAAGAAAATAAACAGTATATTTTTTACTTTAATATCCACCTTTTTGCTTTAAGGGGGGCGTATTTATTATGGAACAGTCTTAATTCATACAAAATGTTTAACATTCCCTGCCCTGTATAGCCACCCAAATGTTGAGGTGCACGCACAGCAGGATGTCATTTTTGTTGTTTTACCAAAATTTTTAAGCTGATGTCTTTTTAAAACTCTTAAAAGAAGACACCCCATCTAATGGTAATCTTGAGGTAAGTATGGGGCAAAAGCAAGTATCACTAAACTTCTACAAGGCCACGAAATATGCTTTTTAAAAGTCAACAAGGATAAAATACAGTAATGAATACTTGCATCATTTGGGTCTCATTGGACAGTCACCTGCCAAGAGGGCTGAGTATACTGTTAACTTATTAAAAAACTTCATGTTATGTTTCCAGTATATACAGAACCAGATGGTTAAAGATGTAGGGCCAAGTTTGAGACGACTTTCATGTGAAAGAGAAAAATATTGTCCTATACAGTGTTCCTTATAGGCAAGTAACTTTCAGGCATTTAGTTTTCTTTACGTTGTGTGTTATTCCCCCTGTTGTTTTGTTAGTTGTCCTGTATATGAACTGATAGCTAGCTTTGGACAATGTTTACTGTAAAACACAATATTTATTTTCCATTTCATCTGTGTAATCTTTATTGGATCTAATTTGGGATATTACTACAGGTAGTTATACAATTATTTTTAAATTAGCAGATGCTCTTTCTAGATCATTTTTCTCATTTCAATAGATGTAACAGCAGATGTGCTATTAACACAGCCTAGTTTACGTTGGTTTGCAAAACTGATGTGTGTATTGCTCTTTTCTAAAGAGGCTGACAGCTAACTGTAAATAGGAAGCTAAACTTGTTTGTACTTCTAAAAGTTATCGTTAGGTACTGCTGGAGTATGTGCATATTTTTATTTGAATACATACATACAGGCACATATGTATTTATATAATATCTATTTTCAAATAAATCTATATTCTCTCTATATATAGCTATACATCCACTACGCAATTAACCAGCTAAGCAATTTATGTGAAAACTTTGCTTTAGTTTGTTTTGTTTGTTGTTTTTTTAATATATAAAAAAGCCATGCTATATACTATATATCTATTATATATATAATAGATATATAGTATATAGCATGGCTTTTTTATATATTAAAAAAACAACAAACAAAACAAACTAAAGCAAAGTTTTCACATAAATTGCTTAGCTAGTCAGTAGGGGTTGGGAAATACTTTGGGGACTATAGTACAACCTGCAGATTAGCTGACTGTAGAGATAGAGCTGGATATTCCTACCCAGTATTGCAGCCTGGACTTCCAGGTTTAGAGTTTGATGGCATGAACTCCATGACAGGTTATCACAATGGTAAACTTGATGGACAAGGTCTTTGCATCTTGGTGCCGTTCTTTTAAATGCTTTCCCAGTTTTTGTGGGTAGTGGAGTTTCTTTAATCCGCCCTCTTCATGCCTGTGCAGTCTGTTTGTACCTTTGCAGCATTTAATTCAGGATGTTCATTGTGTAGTTTCACGAAGCTTTAATTAAAAAATGAGATGAGCTTTATACAAATTTGCTCCCAGTTTAACATTTTGTATGCAAAGTACAGATTTAATACTCTGGTAGTGTGTTGTAGAAAGGCTGGATTCCTTTATCCTTTAGTCTTGCATTCCATTTTATGAATTAGCTGCTGGAACTTTGAAAGTACGCGTAATCTGTTTATTATGATAAAAGCTTTCTTTCTCGGAACATGCATCTACAAACACCTAAGCACCTATCTCTCTGAAAAACTGGCTAAAATCATTGTGTGCATGCTTTTTTCTTTGTTTTAGCTGCCTTTCTTGGAATAGTTCCAGGTGATGTCTTTAAATTTTAAACATTTATTTCTTCAAATGGCCAAAGGGGATTAAGGCTGGGCTGTCTTCCGCACCTTTCCAAACTGCCCTTCTAGAATGTGAGCATAGCTCAAAGCAGGTGTAGGGGAATCTTAATCCTAGGGTTGGGTTATACATTTCGACACTTACTAACTGGTCAAAATGTCTCTGTACCAGTAACTTGTGTGTTGTAGTTTGCCACCACTAGTATGTTATGATGCATCGTTACACTTACTTTTAACAGGAAAGCACTGTAAGTGTAATTTATCATGTTAAAGTTCTTTGCTCCTGCCTGTTCAGGCTTATCTCATAACAGCTATGAGCAGCAGCCATATGTTGTGTATGTGTCTACTTAAAAGTATTGGAGGACAGTGTATAATTTAAGCTTTAGTTCCTAATTTTTTAAATCTGTGAATTAGTGCACCTTTTACACAGCAATATGCAGTATTCAGCAGAAGTGTGTTATGTTTTAGCCATAAAATCTCACAGTACAAATAATAATAGTAGTAGTGTTCATGTATAATTTCTGGAGACTGTTAGAAAAGACAGTAAATTAATTATCCTTTGGAAACATCAAAATAGGAATATACTTGAGTGGTACATAAAAGTATTTACATTGAAATAGTGAACAGATTTGGTATCTGAAGAGATTTTTAATATTAGTACTCGTGGGACACAAATTCCATGTCCAGCTTAACTTTTTTTTTTTTTTAACTTTTTATAACACATCTTCATTGCATTTATTCTTGTCAGCATTTAGGGAAAATGTTGCCCTGTACTTATCTCACAGGTGAGGAATTAGGGAACAAGAGAGTCCAAATGACTTGCAGTGTTAACACTTCTGGTTAAGCTGGCAAGAAGGAGCAAGGAACTGAAGCTCACTTGGTTTTAACTCTCAGGCTAGTGTTCCTGTGTGTGGGTGGCTGTCACTCTCAGCAGGCATTTGGCCATTAGCAGTTCAGACAGGCTAAACAAAGTGAGCAAGACAAGCTTGTTTCATCCTTCTGTGAAGGAAGATGAGAGAGCATGCCAACTATAAACTCCTCTTGCTTCCCTAGACTTCTACTTGAAAAAGTAGTTGCCTAGTGTTCTGCAAACATGCAGCAGCTGCCGTGGTTTTTTCCCCTCTGCTGAGGACAGGTAGAGAATCATCAAAAGGAATGAGTTTAAGCTAGAACAAAATTGAGTGTTATTAGGAGATAACAGACTAATACAATGTAGGCGCTTTAATGGAGCATATTTTTATAATTTTTGTGCATAAAATCAGTAACAGCTACAAAGAAATACTAGATGGACAACTATCTTGGGAAAACTAACTTTGCAAAACACATTTAATGCCAAAAAAACCCCAAAATTTTGCTACTTTATCAAGTCTATGCAAATATATTTACTTTGAGAACTTCTGCTTTTAATTTTTGATACCTATGAGTAATTCTATTTTATGTAGAAGGTAAAAGTTTAAAACGTTGATCTTCATAGCATCGTTCACATTATTTACAGATTGAATATCTGTTTTAAAACCCAACATAAGAAGCAAGTGCTATATTAAAAATACTGGATGGAAGATTCACTAAGCAATCTTACTGTTTAAGTCGCTAAGGAACCTGAATGGTTTAAATGTTCTCTATGTACGTGAAACAATTCTAAAATTGTGAAATCCATCCGATGCTTGTGTCTAAATAAAGTATTATAATCTCTTTTTTTTTTTAAATAAAAGGTCTGAAATGTGTAATAATTCATTTTGAAAGTTCGTTCTAGTAAGAAAATGGTAGTTTCTAATGATAGAAGTATTAGTAATATAAAAGCATTTGTTTGTTAAGTTAGGTAATTTGTAATTCTAAGCTTATTACTAGAGTGATGTTAAAGAACAGTACTTTGAAATCCTTTAATTATCTCAATGCAAGAGTAATGCTGAGAGTTAGAAGTATGCCTGGGACTGTCTGACTGCATTTTTAGTAAAGACTTAAGGTAAATTGCCCGTAACAGCCAAATTAAAAAAAATTAGGTTTTGTGTATTTTATTAAAGGTGGTAGTGTTTGTGCTTAATAAACTAATTATTTCAGGAATGTAAGTTATTAAAAAGAACTTTTAAATCTTTATTTTGTAGAAGCAACATCTGAGGAGACTGGACAAAGTGCAAAAGTGCTCAGGAGCAGGACGTGTATCATTAACTACAAGAAACACATAAAGCTGTCTAATGTGACTGAGAAGAAAAATCCACGTAGATGTGCCACTTTGGCAGCTAGTAAGATTAAGATAATGAGCGATACAAAGGAAGAATTATCAAGCTCAGAAAGTGTTTACACAGTAAAAAAGAACAGAAGGCTTCACGGCAATGTGTCCGCAGCATCCAGGAAGAAAGCGATCAGCAACTCGGAGGTCGATGCTTCCTTAAAGTCTGAAAATGAGAAAGAACAGCCATCTGGCAGAAAAAAACTGTCCTGCCTTGAATCATCTGCTCCTAAAAGAAAATACATTAGTGACTCTGAGAATGAAAAAACAGAATCTGAGGCAGAGATAAAAGTGACTCAAAAGCAGAATGATGATAACTACAAGCAGGCGCACAAAACAGTCTGTGCTGCAGCTCTTAAAAATCTCGAATACGACTCCTCAGAGAATTCCACAAACCACAGGATGGAAAATGGGAGAAACTGGGGAAGTTCTAGTCAGTCAACTTCAGCCCACAATCATCGTACGAGCAACTCTGAAGAGGAGGTAGATTCTGACTTAGCTAAACACAAAACTAAAAATATCAGAGAAGTTGTAAATAGAAAATCTAGACCTGCTTGCAAAAGATCAAAATTATCGGATGACTTCAAAGAAACGGCAGAATCTGAAACGGGAGGGAAGGAAGATGAAAAAAGCTCAGTATCAGAGAATGTGGAAGCACCTGGGACTGCAGGAAGTTCAAAAGCCAGTTTCAATTGTTCTTCTGATTCAGACTCTGGGACTGATAACAGTATCTATAGTGATGCCACAGAAACAAGAAAGAGAAAAAGGAAATCGGAAATCGTTAGAAAAGAAATTACCAATTCCAGCTCACCTAAGCCTTCCAGAAGACCCCAGCGAAGGAAACGTTGGAAACCTAACCAAGAAAATGACTCTGAAGATTTGGATTACACCAAATATAGAAGAGCTAATCGGCGTTCTAAGATAAGAACTCGGAACGGCGGTAGACGGACTGTGAGATACGACGATTGTGACGAGGACGATGATGACAGAGGTTTAGATGATATAGATTGCAAAACGTAACCTTAAAAGGAAAAGCCAGCCCACTGTTTTTTTTTTTTTTTTATGGTAATAGCACTAGAACTCATGATGGATGCTGGCTCTTCTTTGTCCTACATTTCAGGGAATATATTTATATTTTTCTATGAAAAAGTTATGAATGTGATTAGATGATGACTTTCTCCTTTTCATATTTTGACTTGCACTTGCCTGCCCATGTAGCAGCATTTAGCACAGATGCCAAAATGTGCCTCATTATAGGGGCAATTTTTTGTCTTTACTGGTATTTTATTACATATAACAAGAGTTTAAAAAAAAAAGTTAAAACACTGCGCAACAGGTTAATAGCAGTATGTTGAGTATTATTGTTATGGGTGCTGCAATGGAATACTACCTAGGTCATACAACATTCAAGAGCAGATTTCAAACATCTCTAATGCTGTATGAAATCATATACAATAGTAACAGGCTTATAAATAATACTATACACTATAAAATCTGGCAGATGCTAGCGTTGCATCAAAAGAGTAATGAACGGTCACTAGGCTAATAACTTTACAACTTTTATTAGTACAGATGTTAAATGTTCTGTACTTCCATTATTGATAACATGCAACTAGAACCAGTTACCAGTGAAAAAGCATATTTGCCAATTAAAAAGGCATATTGGTGCTGGTGAAGAGAGGGTTTATGCTGACAGGTAGTACTATCATTATTAATGTGACTTCTATACTGTAAACTTAAGAATATGAAATGCAGGTGAACTCTTGGGCCTAAGGGGTTTTGTGTGTTTTCTTTATAAAATAGAAAAACAAACAAAACACTTGTTCTGTTTTCTTTATGCGTGAAAAGCTTGAGGTGCAGGATTCTTACATTCCAGACCTTTTTGCTACATTTCTGTTGTTCTTCCGTATTTAAACTTTTAAGTGCTTTTATGTTAGAATTCTCATTGATTAAAACTTACCAGTTTCTGATTATTGCAGTACATTTCCTATTTTTGAAATGTTTGAGGTGGCTGTTGTTGACAGGAAATAAGTCTTGCGTAGAAAATAAGAGCAAATTTCTCCAGGAAAAACGTGTAAATTCTTGGTTGGCCACATATCAACTCTGATAACGCAATACACCTCTCAGCTCATAGCTTGCTTCTCCCTGGAGCTCTGCTGGGGGAAGCCCTGCCATCGCTGCCACCAGGAGCTTGGTGATCTCCACTCCTTCCCCGCTCCCGGTTTCCTGCCCCTGCTCTGCTGGGTCCATTTCTCACACTTAGTAAGACTCAGTGATTTCCTGATCTCGCTGTTCAATAGGAGATATGTTCAAGTATGAGATTTATCCTAACCCAGCTCATTTTAACTGAAATACCAAGTTTTTTAATTCGTTTTCCAGCAGATTGGACTGGTAGTAGCATCTGAAAGGGTTTGGGGAAAAAAAAAATTACGTGCTGCTGGATCATCACAGTCACTAATGCCAGAACTGCCTGTGCAAGCGGAAGTGAAGTGATGGCTGCCTGCCAGCTGGTGGTGAAAACCACTTCTCCAACAACGTCACTGATGTTACGTGCCAAAAGGTGTATTTACCATCACGTCATTTGGTATCTCAGTATAGAGAAATACTTTTTTTTCCCCTTAAAACTTCTATAAGTAGTCCAAAAATAAACCTAGTTTATATCGTTCTTGCCCCAGGAATTTTCTTTATTTGGAGCATAGTCCTTAATATGATACAGTAGAATTTTGTAAATTCAAGATACATGTTTATCTGAATTCTTTAAGTTGGTTTCTAAAATACGAACAGAGTTGTGTTTAGTGATGAAACTTCTGAGGTGGCTTTGTTTATCTTACCTTCTAGGGGCAACTTTGTTAAAAGAGAGTAAGTCAACCGGTATTTTTATATTATCCATAAACTGAATGCATTGTTCAGCAGCTGCTTATGATCAATGTTCTATGGAGCATCACCTCTGGTATAGGAATAAATACTGGTCTAACGGTTCTTAAGCGAACGTCAGAGTTTTTATTAACCTTCAGTTTAAACAGCCAAGATTGAGCTGGTAGGTTTGTACTCCTAATTCAGGCTTAGATTTAAAAGACTCTTTTTCACCTTTACTCAGCTGCTGTATTCTCTGCTGTACCGCCCTCATGCACGACATGGTGAAAGCCAGAAGGTGGTTCTGGTCTCTGTGTCCACGCATCCCGGAGGGAATTCCTGGCATAGAAACCCTAACACTTTATTTTCTGAGCAAAGCAAATGCTCTTTTGTACTTCCTGATTTTATACGTACAGACAGATTCCAAAGAGCCAGTAGGAGGAGAAATGATTGAACTGGAAGGGGACTTTTTTCACCCTCTAAGAGTTTGAATTTTATTTATTTATTTAGGTGAGCATGCTTCCTCTTACCAGACCTGGCTCTCTGAAGCCTTGCCGAAGGCAATTCTTTCATCTTCCTGGTAATTTTAATCAGTCAGCATCCTTTATTTCATCTATCTGTGCTCAGAGAAGTGATGTGATGGGTAGTTGACCTGTCAAAGTAGTATCTTTATTTAAAGCCGCTTAATGCAAGGCATTTGTAAGCTGGGGTGGTTTTGTTTCTTTTAGACCAGGACCTGAATCTGGGGTAGTGAACAGAGGAAAATACTAAAAGTAGGAGAATCAAATTAATTAATATTAGAAGACTGTGATGCTGTACGCGTTGAAGCAGACCAAAGTAAAGCTATCCACAACCCTGCCGGGCCACTGTACCCTTATTTGCACGCCTCCGCTCTGTCACACGGGCCCCGCGCTGTTCCCCGCCATCGCCCCGCTCCCCTTCCCGGCGGGACGCCGCCGGCTCGGAGGCCGGGAGAAGCCGCGCAGCGAGACGGGGGAGCTCAGCGGTCGAAGCCCCGTCCCGGGGGTCCCGGCTGCCGTTCCGGGCGGCCCGAGGGCGGCCGCAGCCAGCGCGGCGGTCCCCGCTCCGTGCCCGGCGGGGCCGCAGCGCCGGCGGGCG
>VYZM01015025.1:842978-862834 GCA_013398915.1 Dromas ardeola | reverse complement strand
CTACAGGAAAGATGGGGAGGGACTCCTTATCAGGGAGTGTAGCGATAGGACAAGGGGTAATGGTTTCAAACTGAAGGAGGGGAGATTTAGATTGGGTATCAGGAAGAAATTCTTCACTGTGAGGGTGGTGAGGCACTGGAGCAGGTTGCCCAGAGAAGCTGTGGCTGCCCCATCCCTGGAGGTGTTCAAGGCCAGGCTGGATGGGGCTTTGAGCATCCTGGTCTAGTGGGAGGTGTCCCTGCCCAGGGCAGGGGGTTGGAACTAGGTGATCTTTAAGGTCCCTTCCAACCTAAACCATTCTATGATTCTAACCCGATGGTGATAGGACGAGGGGCAATGGTTTTAAACTAGAGCAGGGCAGGTTTAGATGAGACATTAGGAAGAAGTTCTTTACAATGAGGGTGGGTGAGGCACTGGAAGAAGTTGCCCAGAGAGGTGGTGGAGGCCCCATCCCTGGAGACATTCAAGGCCAGGCTTGATGAGGCTCTGAGCAACCTGATCTAGTTGAAGATGTCCCTGCTTACTGCAGGGGGGTTGGACTAGATGACCTTTAAAGGTCGCTTCCAACCCAACACATTCTATGATTCGAACCCCTCTCTTCCTTTATCTGGCTTTTGTTTGGTAGTTTCCCCTGGGTTGTTTGTTAATTGGCAAAAGTCTCCTTCTAATAGCAGCAAGTTGCTTAGTGCAATCTAGCGTTTTGAAATAGGGATCTGCCAAAGGTGTAAAATTATGGGTCAATAAGCTGTAATTAATTTCTAATGAACAGTGATTTTGTTTATTTTCATTTTATTTTATAAGGTATCAGTCGGTCTCTTTTTCACATTTTAGTTCTCCACTTGTCCAAAATGCCCTCTTTTGAGGCGGTTATTTAACTCTTTAAGGCTAGAGTCTTGAAACACCCTCTCCCCTTCCCACGCACACTTACCGAAGTCTTTTGAGTTTTTGGTAGCCCTTTCCCTGTGCATATAAAGACAGTTTAAGTCTTCCTTACATTTAGGTCACATCTAGATGATATTTACGTGATATCTAAGTTAACTTTGCTAACTTGTTTTTTCTTTCTTTGTGTCTTCCCTTGAAAAACAGTTATAGATATTTTAGATCTATCTTCTCTTCAACTTTTGACAGGAATTTGGTTTATGAACATGTGATTTAGGATCTCTTTTTGCTACGAAGTCATGCATGCTCTTGGCTTGGCTTCCTAGAGCTGATGTAATAGTTCTGCCTTGCTGGTTCAGGGATTTATTTTTTTTTAGAAATCTGTTATATCTGGTATGTCAAGAAGTATTGGAGACTTAATATTTATATCCTTAATGTATACTAAAGGAATCAAAGTTGACTGTAGTGATATAATTCCTAATAGTACATGTATTTAATGTTAGGGATCTTTATATGTAGAACTGCTTTTTATCTTTTAAGTCTTGATAAGGTGAGGTTACTCACGTTCTTGATATTTGCTGGATTTGGTCAATAAATGTATGTTGATAAAAATAATTTTTTCTTTTTTAACTTCAGATTGCAAAGAAGTAATCTAATTCAGTTTGGGTATTTATTTGTAGAACAGAGATATTATTCTTTGTAAATTAACAGTATTTATTGTTTTTTGCAGCTTTCCTGTCTTCTTTTATTCTGGATTCTGTATGTTGGGAAGTAGTGGGAGTTGTGAAGCTGTGGAATGAGTGGTGTCGAACATCCAGCACAACAAATGTCCTCCCGACAGATTCTTTCTGTTTGTTCTACCGATTAATATCAGATCCAACAGTAAGTGATTTATGCTTGAATTCCGCTGTATTTTAGCTTTCTGAAAAAAAAGCAACCTTCATCCAGCCCCTACCCTGCCCAGAGCAAATAAAACATTAAAGCTGCAGTATTCTGGGTTATTCTCATCAAAAATCTGAATGGCCCCTAAAACTATTTGAAGTTCTGGCATGTGAAGTTCAGAGCAAAGATGATGTATGACAGCCTCATTGCTTCACGTCACTTGCGAATGGAAAAGTTCTTGTTGAAATAGAGTTGAAGAAAACTGAACAAGTTGTTCGCTGCAGTCACATCATCTTTACACGTGATTATGAGCTGCTGTTGTGCTCTTTAAACCACTACTTACGCAACTTTTTTTCTTTAAGGTTTTGTTGTGCCAGTGCAGTTGCTACGTTGCTGAGGATCAGCAGTTCCAGTGGCTTGAAAAGGTAAAACTGGCAAGACAACAAATTGAGCAATTGTTGAGGTTTAACCCCAGCCAGCAACAAGGACCATGCAGCTGCTCGCTCACTCCACCACACGCCCCCTCCCAAGTAAGGCAGGGAGAAGAGGGAGAAAAAGAGGGGAAAAAACCCTTGTGGGCTGAGATAAAGGCAGTTTAACAGAACAGTAATGGAAGAGGAAAATAACAATAATAATAACAACGGTAAAAGAATACACAAAATAAAGCGATGCAACAGAAGTTGCTCTCACCACCCGATGGTCAATTGCCCAGTGCATCCCAAGCAGCGATCACGGATCCCTGCCCCCTGGCCAACCCCCGTTTGTATACTGATCATGATATCTGTGGTATGGAATATTCCTTTGGCCAGCTTGTCCTGTCTGTGCTCCCTCGCAGCTTCTATGGGAAGCTGAAAAAGTCCTTGACTAATGTAAACATCACTTAGCAACAGCTAAAACAATATGTGTTATCAAATTATTCTCATACTAAATCCAAAACACAAGAGCTACTAGAAAGAAAATTAACTCAGTCCCCATTGAAACCAGGACAGCAGTGAAATCTTAGGGGTGGGGATCTTCAGCGTCGTGCAAGTGCCTGTTCCTCTCTGATACTCTAAACATGAGAGCATTGTAAATAACTGCTTTCCTTGTGCTTTAAACGAACAAATTTACTATTTACAGATTTTATAAAATTCCTGTCTAGGAATAACTTCCTACAGTTATCTGCTGTAACTTACCGATTTTGTGCAATTACTGCTTTTGGACCCTTTCAGTTTTGTTGCACTTAACTACTTTCCAAACCATTTGCCTCTTTCACTTAAATTTTCTGTGGCTTAATTGAGCTGTATTTCAGCTCTGGAAGAATACTTACTTAAAAATAACAACCTAGCTGCATTTATCTGGCTGCCAAGGGATCAGCAGACAAACCTGTTACGAAATTCATGATGGATGGTATCTTTACGAGTGGGTGTCTTCTGTTCCTTTCACAAGGAGGAACTCTAAAGGAAGGTGCCTCCAAAGCAGCATCTGTCCCATTTGTTCACAGACATAGTATGCCAGGTGCCTTACCCCAGCATCTTTCAGGTACATGAACGCTGCTGTGTTGCTCAGGTCCCTCTAAATATTGTCATGTTGATTTTAATAAGATGGGGAGAATGTTCTGGCTGTTGATTTTCTTTATGGATTTAGATCGCTGCTTAGTCTCAAGGAAGTACGGCTTTTGTCTTGCTCTCTGTCTGCTAGCCTGCCTTCCTTTAAATCTCTGCTGATCAGGTGGACAAGCAGAGATTCTAAAGGTGTTACGTTATGCCGAAGTTGTGTAAGGCTGTGGCTGGTGGTAAAAAAAGAGTGAGATAAAAAGCGATGTGTCTGCTGAGAGCAAGTCCTCAGCCTGAGCTGAGTGATACCTGCTCAGTCTGCTCAGCTGGCCCTGACAGCGCCTGAGAAGGTTTTCTTGGTTGTGAGGGAGAAAAAAAGAGCATCTGAGCGTGAGGGAGCCAGAGGGGTTATGGGAAGGCAAAGAGGATGGAAAACCAGGGTCACTTCACGGAGTCATACAGGGATTTCAGACCCAAGTTTGTGGAAAACTTGCCTTTTGTAGCTACATGACTTCTTGAAGAGTTTAATTTACTTTGGTGGGAGGTAATGGTTCCCTTCAAAGGTTAGAAATCCTGAGACCTAAAACATTTTGGTTTTGCTGTATTCCACGTGATTTTGCACTTCATTTAAATGGGGACTGCTCTCCTCTCAGTCTGTGTTTTTCCAGCTGTTTGCGCATATGTGTTATTTCAAATGTGGGTGTTTATGAACAGCAGGAGCGTACAGTTTTACCACGTCAGGGTTCCTGAGTATGTTTAGACTTCATTGTTACTGGTATTTTTAAATGTACAGCAGAAATATTGTGCTGGTAATCCTCTGCTTTTAGTGTGAGTTACAGACCTGCTCTGCATGCTTTGTAAATTCTGATTCACTGAGCATCCTCACCGTCTCCACGAGTCAGATTTTTACTTCTGTATGTGTTTTCTTGGTAAGTGATTACTGACAGAGTGAGAACATCCAGACTAAAGTTTCACAGTAATGCACACCAGCCAATGTTTCCAACAAAGTAAATATACTGTAAATTGAAAATACATGTGCTTCTGAAAAATTATGTCAGTTTTATATTACAGCGATAACACGCTGATGTGAGGGAGCAGTCAGCTTCCCTTCTGTGATTGGTACCATACACAGAAACAGGCAAGTTTCTGTAATGTTTACCAAATTCCCTATTTCCTTATTGATTATAAATCTGAAGAGGACAGTGTAAAGGGAGGGTGCAGGTTTATCTTGCTTCTCTTCATTTTGACATACATTCTTCAAAAACAATGGAAAGCTGTGGAAAGGTGTTTTGTGACAGCATGCAATGGATCCAGAAGTACAACGTTTTTGAAACTTGTTTTCTTTGAATTTGAGGAAAACTGTAGGAAAATTAAGGTTCTCTGTCTCAATTTTTAATTCAACTTGAATATAATTAAGTAAAATCTGAGTATTTAAAATGAAGACTCTTTTAAAGTACTGTAGGACATCTGAGGAGCACAATTTCAGTTTCAAATGTCTTGCAGTGTATCAAGCTGTCTTCCTGTCATAAGCAGCCTGGTTTTATTTGGAGTCCTTTTTCTTTCTATCATCGCCATTAGTAAAAATAGTAAGTCTTAATATATTTGCAGGTGAACAGAAAGTGCTGAAAATTGTGAGAAGACAAATTTTGCTTATGTATTAACATTTTTATTTCAGGTTTTTGGCTGTATGCGAAAGGAGGGCTTGCAAGTAACCGTTCTTTCAACGTGTCCTGTAGCTGATTACAAAACTCAGGAATCCACTTTAACGCTTCCATCTCCGTTTCTGAAAGCCTTGAAGACAAAAGAATTCAAAGAGCAGGTCTGCTGCCCACTGCTGGAGCAACCTAACATTGTGCGAGATCTTCCTGCTGCTGGTATTTTGCAATTCCAATTACTTAGAATGCTGCTGATGGCAACACAAAATTCACTTTGAAGACTATCCCATTGCAATTAGAATTTTTACTTAAATATGCGAAGTGGCTAAGAAGTTAGCTTTTTGAAAATTATTTCCTACCAGTTTGACATCTTACGTGTTGCCTTGTAAAATAGGGACAAATTTCAAAACCACCCACAAATCCTTTCACTCCTTATGTGTGGGACATAAGTACTAGCAAATTCTTCAGTATAGCCTCACAAAGCATATTGTATATTGGAATTTTGGGAGCATTTTACTTATGAACTATGTATATTTTATTAAGAGTTATTTTCATCTGAGCATCCAAACTTGAGGCTCCTAAAGTTCCTTCTGTGTATTACAGGTAAAGTAGGTTTTCACAGTGCTACTGATCGACCTCATGTAAAAGTTAGATTCAGTTTTATTATGTAATGTAATAAAAACCAGAGGCTTTTCATTATAGAGTACCAGATTAGTGTTAGCATCATGAGGAAAAAAACTTGTCTGTCAGGAGCTGAGTGTGGATGATTTTTCTAGAAAAAGTTTCTTTTGTTTGCACTTTGAGTTTTTATGTTTGGTTGGTTTTGGGGGTTTTGTTTTGTTTTGATTTTTTAAAAAAAAAAAACAAACCCAGAAGCTCCTATTATTTTTGTTTATTAATAATATACCATATCCAGTTAAGGTATTTGCCAGGAAGAAATACCACCTGCATTTTACTAATTTTTGGTGGTTTATTTTCTTGTGTACCTGAGGAATGAGGGATGGCTGGTTTAGCAGTCAGGATCCCAAGTAGTTAATTTACAAACTGTCTCGCTTTTGAAGTTCTGGACAGAAGAAGAAATGGTGATTTTGTACACAGAACTAAGATTCCTTCTCTGCTGAATGTAACACACGTTTTCTTTTGACTTGTGTTTAGTTTTGAGCTATTGTCAAGTATGGCAGATTCCTGCAGTGTTGTATCAGTGCTACACTGATGTCATCAAGCTGGACACGGTTACAATTGAAGCGTTCAAGCCTCTGCTTGCTTCTGAAATCCTAAAGAGTTTAGTCAAGGTAACATTTCATATTTAAAAGGTAATGGGAGGTTTGGTCTTTTGTGCTCTGGTTTTCATCCCTTGCGTTCTGCTGTCAATGTGCCCCTATGAGGATTCCACCTGAAAAGACTGATGTTATGTGCAGAAATGTACAGACTTTATTGGCAGAGGACAGTGATTTTTGGTACAGTACTTGCTGTAACTATTTACAGCTGTTTATAAGTTGCTTAGAAATAATGAATCTACAGCTTCCCTCAAAACCTCGTTTTGACTTTTCAGGCTCTTGTAGTGGTATTAGTATGTCAGGGAGTAATCTCTTGTGATTGTTTAAGCTGCAGTTTTCTATGGAGGTGTCTTGTATTAAAACCTTTAAGTGTTTTGGTTTTTTTTTTTTTAACATTATACATTCATATGCAAGATGGCTCTGTTCTAGCACTGTGTCTGCCTGCATTGTGCAGTACGGAAAGCTTCTTAAGAAACTTATTTTGACCTGTAACTTCCTTCTGGAATTAGAGGACTGAACTTCTAAAGATGATTCGTAACGGTTTTGCACTGATCAAGCAGCTCTGAAATCATAGCGTTATAGCTACTAAAGTGAATGTTTTGCTTCTTTCTGAAACGTTTTTAATTGAAGTGTAGTTGGTTCAATACACTCCCCTCAGTTTTGCCGATTGAACTGACATTCAAATGACAGAAGAGGTTTGCATTGAAGTACTTATTTCAGCTTTAAATGTGGGAATTGCGAGTTAGTTTTCACTACAGTTTATACTGGTCTGATAAATAAGTCTGTCAGACTTGTACGTAAATGTTTAAACTCTGAAGGAAAACAACAGCCGACATGCAGGCTCTTCCTCTCATACACAAGCGAGGAGGAACACAAATTACCAAATCACATTCTGTGGTTGAACTGCAAATGCATTTGAAGCCTTTAGCAGGTCTCTGGATACCTTCATTCAGAAGAGCTGAGTTTTGCTCACAGTTAGTATTTTAATCAAACCGATATTCTGAGTAATAAAAATGGGAATAGAGGACAGTGAGGCTTTTTTGTTTTGTTTTGTTACCAGCAACGTAGCTAATGCTGATCATCTTTTCCTTTTCCTAGGATGTATCTGAAAGCACAAAAATTTTGAAGAAGTTACTGACAGCCAATGAAACTCACAGTAATATCTATATCTAAAGAGGACATTTATGACGCAGACTGCACTTCCGTAAACTCCAGTTTCTTCTGTAAAGGACATTTTGGAATTGTAGTTGTTTCCTTCAACGTGGAATAAATTCCAGTAGATTTTTACTTCTGCACTCATTTTTGTTACCTTCAAATTCATCGCTACCAATACATATATTTCTTCTGTTTGTCTTGGGAGACTTTCTTCTGGAGCAATTTTAGGAAAGACATCTTGAATATGCAAAGCAACTTCTTTTTCCCCTCCTGAATGGATTCTCTTATCTAAATGTGTACCTTTTATATGTAAAAGAGGAATTGCAGTCGAGGAATTGCTTATTTTTGACTTTATTTTGAGACACAAAAGTTTTCCTAATATTCGATCCTCTTTGAAGATTCGTCTGTGATGGAGAAGATACACTCTGCATCTTTTTACACGCAAAAATTTATATATAATTTTGTGTGTATGTATGAATGATACATATATAACTGTGTGCACATACATTTTTTTTTTATATATGTGGTGATATAAAATACAGTAAGTAAAGTATGGTCAATACCTTTAGAAGACTTACTAATGGAAAATAAACTGGCTTTACAAATTAGTAGGAGGCAGGAATGTGGAGCTGTTTTGAACCGCGTGGGCGGGCTGTGACTTGGATTCACTGAGTAGGTTGTCACAGGCTTCAGGGTGCTGCTGCCTGCAGGTGTGGGAGGAAGGGAGGTGTGCCCACATTCAGATGCTGCAGCTTCCCTTTGCAGCGCCTTGCCGAGAGCTCCTTTGTTGGCAGTTTCAGCTTCAGGCCTTGATCAGGCGCCGTAGAGGCGCAGGAGCGTTCCCTGCTGTCAGATCTCTGACAGTGGTGGGCACCTCTCCCGGCGAAACGGCGTGGTAGGCTCGCAAGCTGCTTCGGCTGGATTTGCCAGGGCAAACAGGTTTAATCTCTCCACTTTAAAACTCTGCGCTGCTGGCAACAGTAGGGATAACACAAGCTCTCTCACGCAGAGTATGTGATTTTTTAGAGGAAAGAAAAAGTTCAAGTTTTAAAGTGTCTCAAAAACTCTGAAAGGTGCTAGCAATTTCAGCGGTGCATTTAAAATACTAATTAGGATCGACATGCAATTCTGACTTGTATATATCCTCTGTTTAATTTAACATTTCATTTAAGAAAAGGGTGTTAAAGGTAGTATTTCTGTTGTTACCCGGTAATTTGCTGGTGGTGTCACCGCACAGAGATCTTTAAATTGCACGTAGCTTATCCTTTTGGAACAAAGGGATAAGAGCTTCAGAGTTCTCTACTAAGTAGTGTAACTGTGACTTACGGTGGATGCCCAGTGGACATCTTTGAACAGCGTATTCCTTTAACAGAACTGTCATCCCTGCAGGATTGAAAGTGGTTGGTGTCGTCAGCATCCACTGAAGCAAGTAACCCCTGGCGTCAGCAGGCCCACTACAGCTTCTGTTTTTGGAAATTTTTAACTGCTGTCTGGGTTGAGCGACACAGGACTAATTTCTCTTCTAATGCTGGGGAAAACTGCACTTTTAGAAGACTCTAGTGCCTGAATTAGTGAAAATACTTTATAGCCAGCTAGGCTAGGTGGGATTCAAGGTCTCAGTGTTTTCAAGCCTTGCCAGGTGCGGGGATGAGGAGGAGTGAGGCCTGGGCACTTGACCCAGGCTGGCCAACAGGATTATTTCGTATCATGAACGTCATGTTCAATATAAATTAGAAAGTTGGCTGCATAGTCTCTTCCTTGATGGCTGCGATCCTGAGAACCCCTTGCCCCGGTGCCGGACCCCTGAGCCCTTCCCTTCCTCCGAAGCCATAGCGCTGGCAGTGTCCCACATTTGCTGTCCCCCGCTGGGAGGGCACGGCTCCCTGCTGATAGAATTGGCTGAGTATAATTCTTGTATATCTTACATTCGTATCGGGATTAATACTCGTTCTTTATTATTATTGTTAATTATTTAGTTTTATCCTATTAAATCTATTTATATTTCAGTCCTTGTGTTTCCTTGCTTTCCCCGATTCCCCTTCACGGGTGGGGAGGGGTCATCGGGTGAGAGAATAATTGTCTGAACGACAATAAATTGTTACGGGTTTTCTCAAACCGTAACAACTGCAAAGCTGGATTGCAGTTTCAACAGTAGTAGAATATTCTTGATGTGGTTATCAAGTTGCTATCAGTTAAGACATTGATTTAAATTTCTGTTAATATAATTACAGATAAGCAAGCAATTGTTGCTTTGAGTGGTGCTGTATTTTGGAACAAGCTCTCAAGCATGAAGTGCAGGACATGGTTCCTTCGGGTTTTGGGTTTTTGTTGTTTCCATTTCTGTGCAGCATTCTAATCAAAAGCTTTTTGTATGCGTGATCTGAGCTGAGATTTCTGTTGGTCTGAAGGAGTTGCACGTTGGCTGCACCATTTTCTGGCATGCTGAACGTGTTTGATTCATAATAAATAAGATACATAACAAGAAATATCTTTAATAATAAATATGCAGGCTTTTATAGAAACTGTAAATATACTTATGGTATTGGTTTTATCATCCATGCAGTTTGCAGTGTTTCAAAACAGTTATCCATTGAAGTATAATTCAATTTTTGCCACCTGGGTTTATGCTGAGGTGTGAGAATACTCTTAAACACCTTGAACAAAAGTGGCAAACAAAACACTCAAGCAACTTGGAAGATTAAATTAGAAAGAAGGAAAATGAGTTGTATTGGCAGAATGCTCCAAAAGCTGATTATTCTTGCTTCAAAGGGTGTGATAGCTCTCCATAGCAGGAAGTGTTTATGTAGGATGTGGTGCTTTTTCTGTTGGATACTATGGAGCCACTGGTTTCAGCCTGTGTATCCAGGTGTATTTCTGTGATCCACATGACAGATGAGGTCAAGCTTTGTGCAGCGGTATTTTTCCTCTGGCATGAAACTGTGTGGGTCAGGGCATGCGCACACCGTATGGTCAGTAGGACTCTCCCACATTGGTGTCATCTGGATTGTGCTGTATAAATTTGGAATGTCAACATTTTCCAGTAGCCAGTAAGTACTATAGGGCAGTGAAAGACGATACATTAATTTAAAATTCCTTCTGTCTTTTTCCATAATTTGATGTATGAAGTAGCTCATATTCCACCCCCCTTAAGTAGTTCTGAAAGCATCACAGCTAATGATGTCTGAGTATCACGAGATGTGAGCGTTGGCTGAAGATTTTTTCATATTTGAACATTGCTAGGTTGTTGGGTTTTTTTTCTGTGCCCTCCAGTATATAGTAAGAGCCTGCAATAAGGTTTTCTTTGTTTCTAACAGCTGCTCATTTTTGTAGTACTTGTAGGAGCGTATAAACTTAAAACTCTTTTGTCAAATGTGGCAGATGGCTTCAAAAGTGTTGGGGGAAGAAGTGCATTCTTGCCTGCATGTCTGAAATGTGATTTCAGACATTGTGTACGGTGATTGTGTAAGACTTGTTTCCTTAAGGTATTGGGCTAAATGCAAATTAGGAAACCAGATAAAGTAAACTATTAGACTGAAAGAGTTTTCTTTTTCCAGTTTTCACATTGTCTAAGCCGCTTGCTATCCATATTTTTTTTCAGATAACACCATCTTCTGGTGAAGAATGTTGTCTTCCAAACCAAGGACGCAGCCTCTCCTCAAGTCTAATCTGCTTTATCATGCTGCAGAAGGTTATTTGGTAGGCAGACGTGTTCTCTCTTTCCTTGAAGGCTCTGACTCAAAGGTGGTGTGCCTGGCCTAATTCTTCAGTGTGGAATCACGGTGCTCTCTAATGAGGCTCCTTAGCTTTTAGCTCGTAACATGTTGGTGTCTGTGCAGTTCAGGTCACAGGTGTTTGAGTACAGGACTGTGCAGACATAGCAGAAGGTATTGTCCAAGCCAGAAAACTGGATTTCATTTGAATTTGTTACAAAACCTCCACATTTGAATTCCCAAAACAGCAGTATACCTGCTATTGTGCTTTTTTTTTTCCCCCCTTTGATGGTTGTGGTCACATAACAGTGTTCACTTGCGGTCTTTTGAAAATCCAGCATGAAAACAGTATGCCCTGCTCTGCTTCCGGAGCACCCCTCTATCCCATTATGTTCCTTCTGTACGTGACACAACGTGCCAGCTCTCCTTCCTGTACGATTTCTGCTTTCTGCCACCAGCAGAAACGGTGGTACTGTGCGCAAAAGCATGAGCCTGAATGTTCCTGTTGGACCCCAAGCCCTTTGTAGCACTAAAGCTGCGGATGTCGTAGCTCATGTTCCGAAGGCTGCTTTCAGTGACTGCCTGCCTCCTACCCGGTAATGTGTTCCCTGAGCCTTGGTCGTGAACCTCTGTGTTCCCACTGCGCAACAGAGATGAGGTAGAAAAGAGCTTTAGTCTTTCTTCAATCCATGCTTGAAGCCAACACGTGATGTGCGTCTTGTCCCCCTTCCTCTGCGAAGGTCTCATCCTACGGCATGGCTCTAGAAGCAATCTAAGTCTAGGTAGACTCCAGCCTTCTCATACTGGCAGCAAGTACCTTAAGCTCCACCTTGCAAACTGTGCTTTGTTGCCAACACCTCAGCAGAATAACCTCTCTTACGACATGTAATTTTACTAATTCTATGCCAAAAAGCTGTATGGAAACATCTGGGAAGTCAAGTAGGCAAAATTTAGGAAAATCCTCCTGGAAATTTGCCCTGCAAACTTTAATTCAGTCCCCACCCAATGCTTGAAGACGTTTGCATCTTCAGTGTTAGGTGCTTTTCCCTTGGATAAAGCTGCCCTGTTGAAAGGGCAGTGCTCAGCGTCGGCAACTTGGAGAGGTGGAAGCTCGGGATGAGATTGCTGGTTTCATTTCTTTTCCGTGTTGGAGCGTGCGATAACTGAGGCATGTGAGTAAAGGAGCAAAGAGGAGGAATTTGTTTCTGCCTCCACTTCAGGCTGGAGTTTCTTTCGTATTGCTAGGCAAGCCCTGGAAATGACAATTTGGCGTGCAGCTGGTACCTGTGTATTTTGTGGGTGGACAAGCTGAGGTACCTACGGCCGGACTTGCTGATGTGTTGAGCACTCGCAAGACGAGCTGTAAAAGCAAACCTGGATCGGGATGCTGAAAGTAAACATAGAATTATTGTAGCGAAACTTGAAAATGTTTGAAACGCAAGTAGTGAAAAAGATTTTTTTCAAAAAGGCAAGCATTTTGTTCAACCTCAGGTGTTTCTGATATTTTTTAAATGTTCTGGTTTGTGCCTAAAACATTAAAAAAACCTACGTGAGCTAAGAATGGAAGTAGGAGAGATTCATGAAATTTTTCAGTGCAATCAGATCTGCATATTTTTTTCCTTTAAGCATTTTAGACTAGCAGTTTTGACAGCTGCTGCACGTAACAGCAAGCAGCATTAATGGGCACCTCTGTCTAGCCGAGCGAGAGCAGAGCTTTGAGGTAAGACTTTCTTACTTAATAGGAAACACTGGGATGCTGCTGATAGATATCCTAGAATAGTTTGTGAGGAGAAGTACTTGAGAATTCCATACAATAAATACTGTGGGAAGCCATTAACTCGGTCGGATAAAAATGCAAAGCACTCGTTCTGCTTTGATGGCAAGGTATCCCGAGATGTCTTCAGTGAGGGAAGAACACCACAGACCCCCAACAGTGCGCACGTGCAAGAAAGTTACAGGTTGAACGGCTGGCTATAATCTCAAGTTTCTCACTTTCAAATAATTGTATAACCACGTTTTTCAGTGTTCTTTGTATGGGATGTTAGGTACTTGCCTGGGTAATTGCTTTAAAGTTGAAAATTTTTCGTAAGGATGGTGATGTACCTTCAAAGGGCAGTTTCTTAACATAAGCATTTACTGAGAAGAGCATGGTTTCTTCCCCTGTGTTTTAATCAGAGGATTACAGCGTGCTTTCATACGCTAAACCTACTGAATTGCTTCTGTTCAGGATTGATATATTAATTCTTCTGTTAGGTCCGATTTGGACTTGGATCCCTTTTCATGGAGGGAAACGAAGGCCGTCTTTTTTCCATCAGCTCTACAGACTTTAAAGCCGATCTGCTGCTTCATAGGGAATTAGCAAAGCGGGGAATGAACATAATAGAGTCACGATCATTAAAGTCAGCAGTTTGATTGCTGAAGAGATGAATGGTGAATGTCCAGCCTCACTTAAAAAAAAAGAGTAAACCTGTGGGTAGAAAGGTTGTAGCTGGAAGGTTGTATGAGAACAAAGGCAGCCAGCACGGAAAAGGTGAGAGCACAGTAGAGAAAAACCTTAGTGTTGATCATCCTATAAAATTAGCGTTTGAGATGGTGGTTGTGAAATGAAAGTAGGGCGTGAGGTGGGTTTGGTATTCCCTGCTGGCTCTGAGTAACATTCTTGCGGGTCAGAAAGAATGCCTTTGTGCTGCTCCGCTTAACTCGCTTCCAAATTGGATTGAAAAAGCTATTTTTTTGTGCAGGGTAAGCACAGTGAGCAAGTCCAAAATACTCTGCCGGGCTATTTCCAGCCTTAAACCCTGGAGGACGCTTGCAAGAAACCCTGCGGATGCTGTCAGGAACAAGCAGTTCTTTTGTTCATTGCTTAGAAAGTGCTGGTGCAAACCTCTTCCACCTGAAACCGGAATTAGGATTGCCCGCCCTAGCTCTGCCAGGTTGGCGGGTTTTATCTCCAAGTGGCAAGAAGCAAGTACATTTAGGATAACCTTGTAGTGCCATGTGTGAGGAGATGCTCTGCAACAGTGGATTCAGCAGAAAAGGCCATTCAGCACCTGCCTGTATAGTTTTTTCTTTTTTTATATTCTTCCACTTCTCTATGAGCTGTATGAGAGTGTATGTGAGGAACTTTTAACAACTATTGACTTTTAGCAGGTTTTTTTAACAAAAAAAAATTAAATATGTGGGGGTTTTATAAATAGACTTATACCCAGGTGTTGTGCTAAGCACGTTTTCTATCTTTATGAATGCGAACTTTGTCTCCTACAAGGCTTGTTGCAGAGATCTTCTGAGTAAAAACCAAGTTTGAATCCCCACAGTTCCCAGCTGACACCCTGTCTGGCAAGTAAAGAAATTCTGGAGGGTACAGTTTTGTCTAGCATAATTTTCATTGAAGATTTTGTTGCTTCTAACTGTGAATGCTCTGTTTTGTGTCCTACTGGACAATGATCGTATTATTTGCTTTTCTGAGCATCCCAATATGGAGGTGACTGAGAGGTCGGGTAATCAAAGCTGCGGGCTCGTTTGTTCTGTGGCGCTCATTCATGATGACGCTGCTTTCTAAGGCTCGGGTAAATTTTAGTTTTTCATTAACTTTTTCAATTAAATTAATAATCGTCTTTAAAAATAATCTGGATGGAAATATTTCCCCAAGTCAGTGCCGGAGATCAAGTTTTGTATCAGCTCAGTGCTGAGGTGGTTTTTGACTCTGTTCTGATTCAGGCTCAGCTGCGTCTGATGTTATTCTACTTAAAGCAGTAATAGCCCCGTACTTGATGTGGTTACCCTGAATGTGCTCAAAATTATGTGTGTTGGAAAATAAAACATTTATGAACTGGATGGCCCACAGCAGGCGGCCCCGCAGCGTTGAGTATCATCCCAGCCTCCCCCGTGCACGTGTGCTGTTCCCTTTCCTCATTGTGGATCCCTTCGCAGGGATCACCTGGAGGCACAAAGACATACACTGCCTCTTAGGAAGTAAAAGAGCAGATGTGCTAGCTGAGATCTCGGACCCGAGGAGCTCAGGTGGTGCTGTAGGCTGCTACTCGAGGTGATGGCATCCACTTCTACGCCATGGGACAGACAACTCTTCTCCCTCGTGGCAGTATAGCTAGTGCTTTCCCCCAAAGAAGGCGCAAAAGTTCCTACGCCAAAACCCACTTTCTGTGGTCTTCGGGGCAGCCCAGTAAAACCACAGGCTGCAGAAGTGGGTTTCCGTGTTGCACATGCTGGTGTGAATCATGTACTTCCTTCCAGCCGGGACCCAACTCCCCAGAGCTCTGCGCCGCGTCACTGCATGGGGCAAAGAGGTTCCTGTGCGTTCCTTAGGAAGCAACTCACTCAGAATGGGAATAAATACTGAGTCTCGCTCGGTAAGAGGCAGTAGGGCTCTTTGGTACCACATTTATTTAGCTTTCCCTCATTTAGCCTTCACGGCACTTTATGAACAAAGAAAACAGGATGAAAAGCAGTTGTCTGGCTTCGTACGCCTCAGCTTTCACCCCGCGTTACACTTGCAGCCTGCGCTTCCAGTTAGACGTTAAAAATTAAGATCAGGTGGTAAAGGCCTTGACTTAATCAGTACGGGGTAGAGAAAGTAGTGCTGTAATGCTCGCAGAAAGGGTCACTTGTCTGACAGCAAAGTAGCTGGCCTTAACTTTCTCCATCCCCTCTGCCGAGGGGGTGCTGCTAAGCGTTTCCGCAGAGCAGGCACAGCTGTGGTGCTGCCCAGCAAGGCTGTAATGTTTTGGAAGTGGCCTTTAATGTTTGAACTTCCAGCAAGCCAGCCTCGTGTTTTCCAGTGTTGACATGTGGCTTCCAGACTTCAAACTCCATTGCACGTTATGAAAACGCATGAGCGTTGAATTTAAACCATATTTTAATAATTTGGCCACCTGTACAATATCCTAATAATCTTAAAATAGAGAACTTGAGATCCTCTGTAAAATTATTTGGAGCAGATGTTAAATCTTTGGTGTATTCTACGCATTTACACGCTGGGGGACAGATATTAAACATTACCCTTACAAAAATAACCCGAAACATATTTATTTCAAAGAATTAGAATGGTTCATAGCAGGAAGTGGGTGCAGGAAGCTTCGTCCATTGTTGTGGTTTGTTTTAAAGGTGTGCTCAAAATGAGATGAAAAAAACCTTTCAGTCATTACTGCAGTTGGACAACATTATTTGGCTGTTTAAAAGATAAAAAGGCTTTTTTTTATATTTTATTCCAGCAACTTTCTCAGCTGTTATTTTTCTAGCCCAGCTTTCTTTTTTATTTTTTTTTTAGTACACGTCAACTCTCTGACCTTAAAGACGTAGTCGTGGGGCACTAAATCCAAAGTGTCAAACCCGTTCTCTGCTGATTGAAAAATTACCCTTTTGGTCAGAACTTGAGAGCCAGACATGAAAAACTTGCTGGCAAGAGGCAAACGTTATAGTCTGACGTGACTGGGTAACGAGCCTCTTTAGTAGCGAAGTGAAGTGCTGCTTTTAAAGATAAAGATGTTGTTGACAAGCAAACGCATATATGGAGTCTCCCTTGATGTAGCTAGCTCTAAGTGTGCAAAACTCTGAATGGGCTTCAGAAACCATGCCGCTTTTAAAATCTGAGTACATTTTGGATTGTTTTTATTTGCCTCCTGAGTTTTTGCGTTTACCCTGTAGCTGTGAGGGCTAGACTTTTTCTTTCCCTTTCTTTCTTTGCCAGAACCTTAACTTTCATCATGAAGTTGCATGTTTCCAGGAGCTAGGACTTTTGGAAAATCAGTAAATGTGTCTAACCCAGCAATAAAAGGAGGGCAAGCCCGTACCCGTTCCCTCAGCTACTGCCTCTTCCTCTTGTAGGAAGGATCACCTCTGGCTGCTTCAGTCTGGAACAAACGTCCCTTTATACGCTTACCCCACTCTCCCACTTTCCCTTCTCCGGTTGTCTGTCTCGTCCACCCCCCAGCCTGCCCACTCTGTGATGGCATCCTCCTCCCTCCCCACCCATCCTCGTGTTTCGGATGTTTTCCAGCCTCAGGTGCAGGGCAAAGCTCTAGACTCTTATTCCATGGGAAGGCTCCCAGCCTTTCCCCTGGTGCTGACGAGTTTGTTTGTGCTGGCAGCCAGGGCAGTAAGTGCAAATTCTGGAAAGAAAAAGTTGGTGGAGGGCTGTTCAGTGCAAAGATTAAATGCCAGATGGCCAGCAACTGGTAGGGCAGACCCAAGGGGGTGTTGCCGCAGGCTTTCCCTGAGCATCTGCTCTTTCTTTCCCTCATCACCTGCCATGGGAAAGACGGAGCGCTGACTGGGACCTCGCTTTGACCAGCCTCAGCTCCGTTGGTGTTCCCGATGATGATGCGGAGCCGGAGGTGCAGGTGATGGGCACCACCTCTGAGCTGGGAGCCGAGCAGTGCCGTCCCTGCCCCATTGCAGCCTCTTACTGGTATTTCCCACAGTAGGAAAGTGCGTTACAGTCACAGAAATGGTGTTGTGGCTGCCAGCTTGAGATCCTAACAGGGCTGGGAAAAAGAACCAAATTTTATAGAGACCCCACTGGTTGTAGGGGCTTCAGTTTTGTGTATATTTGTCCAAAGACAATTTGGCCATCGCTTTTGGAAGAGCAGAGTGTGCACAGGTCTAACTGGGCTGTCCCACCTGCTTCAACCTCAAAGAACTAATCCAGGGCAAGGAATGAAGAGGAAGGTGCTCAGCCTTGGGCCAGAGTTGGTGTTTTGCTTAAAGAGCAGAGTGGAATACTCTGGAGGCTATTGACTAATTAAAACTAGAGGTTTTGCTACATATTCTGAG
Source organism: Dromas ardeola (assembly GCA_013398915.1). NCBI lineage: Eukaryota > Metazoa > Chordata > Aves > Charadriiformes > Dromadidae > Dromas > Dromas ardeola. The sequence continues at coordinate 844,952 of VYZM01015025.1, read as the reverse complement.
TTCACAAAGGAAATAGGAGCATCAGTCGGTGAACTGTGCTGAGTGGTGTGTTTAGGGGTTGCCACCGGAAATCCTGGCTTAGGGAGTGAAAAGTGTGAGTGCCACTGCTGCTGGGGCTCAAAAGGATACGTCTGGTTGGCTTCTCCTGCAGCAGGTGTAGTGTCAACCTGGATGTGACCTTTCTGTTTCTGGAGGAGTGTTTCATGGGTGCTACGCAGGCAAAAAATATTTGCAGCTGGAGACAAGGACAGGGCAGACTTTTCCTCTTTTATCATAAATCAGTGCAAGACTTTTTTCATTATTAGAAAAAAAAGATATCATGCTCTAGCTTTGTGGTGCATGAGGTGATGCTGAAATATGTGATAACCTCTGCTTTATCCTGAAATAAGCTAAAACTCATCCAAAAGGCTTTTTCTTGTCCCAAATTATAGTGAATGTAAACATACATGTGTACATATGGACCTACATAATCACTTACAGACTCTCGGCATGTAAACATCAATTTACAGTTGCTGAGATTATATTGAGAGGCCTTTGGAAACTTAGAGCTTTTGCATGAAATAAGTGTTACTTTTCTTTTGAAGGCTGGTTTATTTAACCAGGTAGATCATCACAAGCAGCAGCTGAGATCTCTATTTTGATTTCTTGGCTATATAGTTTAGCATGAAAGATCCCTGTTAGGACTTGATAAATGGGAGCTGTAATGGCATGACCTATTTAAATGTGTATGCAACTGATGAGCTTCAGGTCACTACTGTGCATAACCCACTGCCCTCAGGTCCAGAGCACGCGCTAACCAACCCAAACAGCAAATATAAAGGGGGATAAAAAAGCAAAGGTCCAAGGAAGTGGCACGCAGAAAAGACCAGTAAATGAGCGGGACTATTACTCATTTAAAATGAAAGAATAAAAAAGGAAAACTGGGTGATTCAAGCATCAATTCCTGTCCTGACCGAGAACTGCCTGGCTTCTGGCCAGTTCAGTCAGGATTCAGAAGTTACACCGTCTCTAATGGATGTGTGGCGTGTCCGGGTTTCTTTGGGCAACTCTTGTCCTCTTTACTTTTGGTGTTTCTCAAACGTTTTGAATTTGGCGCTCGTGCTCAGACCCTCTGAGCACGGACACACAGAGGCACCTGTATCCCGACAGTCGGGGACCCAAACGGTCGGGGATGAAGTTTTCCAACCAAACACACCTGTGGGCAAGGATGGTGTTGTCGGGGACTTTGCATCTCAAGTAGCACCAGCCTCTGGTGTCGTCAGTGGGAAGGTTGGCAAGGGGGGAGCATGCAGGAGTCTTCCTGCACGGAATCTTCCAGGAAGAGAGAACGGAGTGTTTGGGGCCAGTTAAAGCTGTAACGAAATATATTATTTTCCCGAGAGGGTTTTTTCTCAGAGCCAGCCTAAGTGCCGTTGATTTCTCTGTGCTTGGGAACAATCTTCCTTGCGCATAAATCATATGTGAATTTAATAAACACAAAATCACTGCTTTGGTCTTAATATTACTGAAGACATGAACTGAATATGTAGAAATACACAGAACCAGTGAAACAGTTCCTGAACTGTCACCGGCAAAAAGGAAAGCTATAAATCTCAAAGACTTAATGTGGAAAAGCTAATGCCTTTTCCACAGACAAGGGTTTAAAANNTTCCACACACAAGGGTTAAAAAAAAAAAAAAAAAAAATCTGTTCCCCATATCTTTAAAATCATAAAATGAAGAAATGAAAAATCAGCTCATGAGATGAGAAAACAGGGGATCTTACTCCTAAAAGACCATAGCAGCGTAACCTATATATAATCAGCTGTTTGAGCTCTCTGGATGCTGCTTCTGCACAAAACGCTTCTGTCCTGGAAACATTTCAGCAGCTAATTAGTGGTACGAAATGTGTCCGTGGTGACTGTCAGGTTGCCGGATGGACCGTGCTTCAGCGTCTTCAATTATTTCCTCCTTTTTTTTTCTTCCCCCCCTCCCC
>VYZM01015025.1:824964-837141 GCA_013398915.1 Dromas ardeola | reverse complement strand
TGTTGTGTGGGGGGGGGGCGGTAATAAATAACCTGCTGTTGAGTGACAGCATTTTAACTCACACTAAAAGTAATGTATGAATTCAAGTAGCCACCCTCCAGCCTGTGCGCAAGCGTGTACCTAAGCACGCTTGTGCACACCTATTATGATAAGGCACATTAGGCTGATTTATAGAATTATTTTTTTGGTTTTTTTGCTTGCTGCAAAGTGTCAATTTTACAGTGGCCCACATCATAGAGAAACTGAAAGCCAATGTTTGAAATTATTGTTGCTGTCTTCCTGCTTGAATTCCTTTCAGTATTGGTGAAATCAGTAAGAACTTTGTGTTTGACCAAATGATCTAGGGTTGGGCACTCAGGGTCGCATTGACTCTAGCATTTTTCAAATGGGTCCGTGATATATTTGATATTTAACACGAATGTCCCACAAATTTAGATGCAGAGCAAAATACAGATGCAAATGGGAGAATAGTAAAAGCTGGGAAACGCTTACAGCTTATTTAGTGTTTTCCAAGTGTGTAAGGTGTGCGCTGAGCAGAAATAGAAAGCCAACAAGCAAACCTTCTTGTGGCCCAGCCCTGCGGTAGGATGTGTCTTGATGCTTGAGGATGTAACCGCTGCCCTCACACCACACAGGCAAACCAGTCCTGCACCTGGTGAGCGAGTTTTGCGGTATGCACAACGAATGTACTCTGAGTTGAAGTGGTAAAAGGTAATTTTCAGCACCAGCTTTTCCCCCCCCGTGGGTGCTGTCCTTCTGGGCTTGGCGGGGGTGTTGGCACCTCCAGAGGTTGCCTGAGTTCAGGACTTCTGGTTGTTGCTTTTCCAGGTGTGGTGAGAACTTTGGAGTGACGAACCTGGCGGCCAGGGGCTGTTAGCAGAGACCACTGAAGGCTGTGGCGGAATGTAGCCGTCTGGGGAATCGGGAGATTTATACGCAGGATATATATAGAGAGAACAGAAGTCCATTAAAATGACAGGGTGCAGACAGAGTGGAGGAGAGAGGGGGAGAGCCAGCCATAGCTGTTGGGTTTGCTGGTCAGGACATTTCAAGCCAGAAGAAGGGAAAGGCAAAGGCAAAGGCTAAGTCAGGATCAACAGCTGAGCTTTGGCCTTTGTTGACTGGGCACTTGTGTTGTATGCCACCTCCTTTCCCTGCAGACCCTCAGACAAGATGGTTTATCTTAATTTCCCCCTGAGTGTGTCCCTCTGTTTCTAAGAGCACAGTCTTCATGGTAACCCCACGTTCCTTGCTCCTTTAAGGTCCCTCCACCTCCCCCCCATCTCCCCTGGCTACTGTTTGATATAAGCACAGTCCGACTGCTTTTCTGAGCTGGGACCTTGCCGTGGTGGAGATGGGGGGTGGCTCCACAGAGCTGAAGGAGCGACTCCTGCAAGAAAGAGTCTGGTCTGAGGTATGGCAGGTAGCACTCTGCGTTTGTGTAGCCCTTCCTTATTCTGCACGCTGGAGTAAAGCACAAGTTGTATGTCTCCTTCCCATGGGGGCCTCGCCAACAACAAATAACGTAAGCATGAACAAGAGCAAGGGAAGGAAAGTGACTCAGGGGTCATCTGTCCTTGGATATAAGGACGTAGCAGTTGCACTTACTGTTAGTGAACCCAAACTCTAAGAAACAGATGAGTCAGTCGCACGGTTGTTGAATTGTTCCTTCTAACATTTGCAAGTGAGTGAAAAGTTTTGGAAAAGCAGGGAGGGCTCGCTCTTGTCTTTTGGGCAACCACAGAAAGCGTGCAAGGGGATCGGCCCCCCTGGGGGAAGGTAAACCTGATCCTGGAAGCGTACTCATCATGCCTCCTTGGTGGAAGCATTTGAAGGGGATCCTTAAGACCACAAACTGTTTTCAGAAACCAGGAGGAAGGTGGCTGTGGATGTCTCGGCAGAGATGATGTGTTTGGTAGCCTGTCCTGACGGGGAAGAAGAACTGAACTTACTCAGAGGGACTCGGTGTTTATCACCTTCCTTGTCCTTGACTCTGTGAGCCAAGGACAGGAGGAATCATATGGAGAAAATGGTTTTGAATCTCTTTTTTCAAACTTTTGTTTTATTCTTTGTTGTGTTTCTGTGGCTCCTGGTCACAGCACCTCCTGACACAAGTTAAGGTGATGTATGAGCCAGAGGTGCTTTAATAAAAGTGCTGTTAAGGACCTTTTTTTTTTTTTTCTGAAGGATTTTCAGCCGTCAGGACAGACGGAAAAACAGCACCAAGGGATCCTAGTAGACTCGTATCACACCAAATATCATTATGTATGGTCTCCCGTGCAGCCATTTGTGCCACTGCCAAGTGAGCAGCAGAGACTGGGCATCCACAGCACCACTGAAAACGAGTTGGGGATGGCTGCCCACCTTCCCAAACCCTCGAAGGGCTGCAGTGGGGCCTCAGAGGAGGCAGCCAGGGGCTCATGGATGCGGCTCTGGTGACCGGCAGAGTCAGCCGCCTCTGGCAATGCACAGCTAGGCTTGCTGGGGAGGCTGCCAGTGGTGCATCTGTCATGAACAGGTCCCTGGGGAGCTGTGGGATAATTTTAGGAAGTAACTTGTGAAAAGTGACTAAGAAAAGGAAACCCCATGTTCACTGAACAAATGAATGAATGAAAGAAGAGGATGTGTAGGTGCTGCAGCCACAGGGGTCTTAGCCTGATCTGTGAAAACTGATGCAGTCCCTGCTGCCCGGGCTGAACACTTTAGCAGTGACCTGGTGGAAACCTGTGGCCAAACTACCTCAGAAATACTATCCCTGAAGTTTTTGGGTGTTAGAGAGGCTTGCTAAGGAATTGCTTGGGCTTTTGTAGTCTGCACCCACGTGGTTTAGAGAGGAGAAGGCAGAGCCAAGAGGACACGTGCAGCAGAGGGATGCTTTTGTCCCCACAGCTTTGTGAGCAGCCGCCAGTTTTGAGGATGCTGCGGGGCGAGGGTGTGATGGTGTGCTCCCCCTCCCCAGGTGCCAACTTGATCTTTATCCTCTGTAAACCTGCCCAAGCGGTAACCACCTGTGGTGGTCGTAATGGCTGCATCTAGTCCTGATGGCAGCATCCAGGGCTCACTGTGGTTTCAGGAAGACAGATAACACCGCCACAATAGCCAAGGGCTAACTTGGGCAAGGCTGGTACTGTGGTCAATATGCAAATATGACTACAGGTCAATCATCTTACCCCCATAAATAGTGGACAGCCCAAGAGCCCTTTGAGCTCTCCTGCACGGCAGTGGTCTGCACGCCAGGATCTCCCCTTGAGCAGGGACGCCTCTCAAGGTTACTTCTTGAGATTCAGAGATTCCTTGCTGCAACAGATCCTCAGTAAGTGACTGATAGCATGCTTATCTTCGAAATTTTAGCTAAGTGCTATAAAGGATTGATTGCGCATCTATAATCCTTTAGACACAAACCGTTGACCAAGTCTGGGACTAGGATTGGATCCAGCTGCACATAGACTGCTCTCTGAGAAGGAATTTAGAAAGCAAAGGGGTCCTTTCTGAACCTCATGACTCAACGAGAGGGTCTCCCTGACAGTTCTGTCTGACCCTGTCCTCCGTGCAGTAAATAACCAAGTGTGCCTTGCCATCTTGAATCTTGTTAAAACTGTCACGTTTATCATCAAACTTTATTAAATCCCTGTTTTATATCAATAAATGTGTTGCTCTTTCTCTCTACAAGTGAAGTGCATCACTCCATCTGCGACAGAGGGGTGAGAGGGTGGACTCCCAGCCCCATAAAAGGTTACGCCAGCATTGTCAGACCTCCACCCTCACCCCAGAAAGGGGGATGCCAGCAGTGCAGGTGTCGACTTGTGCCCCTTGCACGTTTCTAGGATGGAGAGATGTCCAGCGGTGGGAATGAGGTGGCTCTGGGGCCAGGAGAGTGTGAGGCCCTGCCTGCCCCAGGGAATGGGCCTCCTCTCGGTGACACTCCTGGCCACCTTTTTCCCCATCCCCTTCCTTGGTTCCCCGTGCTATTCCCAATCCTTACTGCTGCCTTTTTTGTCTTGTCTTTTTCAGCCCTGCTGCTAAGCCTGGGGAATAGGGGTGCTTGCCCCATCTCATCTCCAGAGCCTGTGCTTCCCTGCAGGGCTGCTACGGGCTTACGGCCTCTCTGATGGTTTTGCTATACTTTTGTGCGTGTCCTGTTCAGTGTGAGCAGCACTGGGCTGTAAAAAGAATTTGACGGAGAGAATGTGTTCCACGCTGTTGATTGTTATTATTTTTTTAGTGCCTAACATACAGTATTTTGAATAGCGGCAATATTTTTTTGAAAGTGTGTGTAGCATGGGGCAGAAAGACACCTCATTTTAGTGCTCTAAATTTGCTTTTCTGTATAGAGAGAAGAACAAACGGTAAACCAGTGCAAGTTTTTGGCATCTGTGACAACTCTTCTTCCACCAGAATTTGTACTAGAGCCCTAGGAGTAAATACAGCAGCAGAGGACAGGCGGAACATGAAGCACATGTATTTGACACAGCAAGTACTGAGGCTTAGCAGAACAGCCCTCGGTGTAGTGTTTGGGTGTCTTTCAACATCCCAACCAAAAATAAATGTCAGTCGAGCTTCTCTCTTTGCTGCGTTGAAAAAAAAACCCAACCCTGATGCATGCCATCCTGGCCGTGGCACACGACCTGCGAGTCAGAGACGCTGCCTCATGGTACAGGGATCAGTGACGATAAATCTGCAGGAGACATGATGAGTGATGGCTCCCAAGGGAGAGCAATCTGGCTGCCCTAACCCTGGCGGCCGGTGGGCTTGGCTAGCAGGGCCACGGCCATGCCAGCCCGTGGCAGCCAAGCCTGGCCAGCCTGAAGCCCAGTTTCTTAGGCTGGCACTGGAGGATGGCAGGGGCGGGGGGGCTTCACCTTGCTGCTATGGAGGACAGCGGAGGTGGCCGCCCTGGAGCAGGAGGAGGATGGGATGTGCTTTGCAGCGAGGTGTGGATGGATGGCATGTGGCCGGACAGGGGGACACGGGGAAGGAGGGGTGAGGAGCCCCGCAGCTGGCAGGGTTTGCGAGTGTTGCTGCACGACGGTTGGGGTTTTAGCCCCGTCTCGAGGACCGTGCACGGCATTTTGCTGCCTTGGTGTTCCCAGCAATCGTGCAGGGTCTGGTCATGAAGACCACTACTCATCTGTGATCAGCCCTTTCTGTGCTTTTGGGTACTTTTCTGGGAAATGGACAGCATGTCCAAAGGGCTTCATCGTTCAGATGAAATTCAGAAAGAGAAACAGAAAAAACACGAAAAAAGAAACCGAAAGAAGAAACCAGGAGCGTTATGTTGTTGCGTTGTTTTATGAAGCGTCAGCTATAAAATCACTAAGGCTGATGGATGGTTTTTAACCACGCAGAATCACCGTCCCAAAATTCGGTACGTGCTTTTGACAGCAAAGGAACATTTTGTATTTTACAGATAGTTCTTGTCACTCAAGGATTTCAAAGGCCCTACACCGAATCCAGGTGAGGGATTGAGCTGTTTCTTTTTGTAATTGACACTCTCCTCAGTTATGTAGTCATTTATTGGGTGTTGTTAAAACTCGGATTCTTATTCTCAGTTCTTCTAAGGCCCGACTTTATCTTATGCTTCTGCCGAGTCACAGAAGCAGCATAAAATTGTTCCAAACTCTGTCAAAATCAGGCTCCAAAGGGGATGCCACATCTATGTGACAAGAACAAGGCTGTGCCCCCAACCCTCCTGCCTTTTAGTCGTTAATGGATTACTTTTTCAGAGGTTATTTTAGGAGACTCAGTATTTGGGTATACGATGGGAGAACAAAAGGCACAGTCTAAAACATAAATGCTCAGGGAGAGAAAATAACGTGTTGTAGACTGGTCGATTATTTGTCCCATAAGCAATCTGTATTTAGAGAGTTACATAAAAAATACAGTTTCCATAGCGAAAAGCGAGAACACCCACCAGTGTTAGGCGGTTGGGAACAACCAGTTTATATGCAAGCTAGAAGGAGGAGAAACATAAAGAATACCCTTCAGCTTTCCTAACCGCTGTTTTACTTGGACCGCAAGGTACACTAAATGCTGCTGAGAAAACTTAAAACTTTCTCCAACGTGCTTAAGAATTCGGATCCACGTCTTTCATTGTCACTGGCTGAGTGCACTTATTTACTTGTAGGGCACTTTTAATACAGTGTGATGGAGACATTAAGCTTGAGCCTGGTCTAGTATTCTGAAAATAACTCACCATTTGGGAGGAGAATAAAGGGTGTTAATCTCAGCTCCTTGGCTGAAATTCCTAGTAAAGTTTTTACTTCTTCATTCTCAAGAATAGGCGCAGTGTTCCTCAAGAAATAATTCATATTCAGAGTGTTACTCCGTATATAAAATTTCAGTGCACCAGTGCACAACTAATCCTTGGAAGGAAAAGTTGCCCTCAAAAATCTAGCCAACTCTGCAATACTTAATGTATATGGACTTGAATGATAGGCAAAATGTTGAAAGAATTAAGTTAAATGTATTTCAGGGGGAAAAAAACATTAGGGAAACTCTTGGGCAAATCTTTTACAGATGGCAGACAGCTTAATTGCTGTGGTAAACTTGTCTGACATTTTTGGAAAAAATTTGGGTGCTACAGTAATCCGTAGAACCCAATGGGCCCAGGTTTAAATGGCTTGAAACAAAGATGCGCACATCTTCGTGTTAGCTGGGTTGCTAAAGTTTCACCCAGGGTTTTGGGTTTGAGGTTTTTTCCTTCCTTTATTTCTTCCCATTTAATTCCTTTTAACCAATTTAAAAGTTGTACACGTAGTATTTGGATGGGAAAGCAACAGAGGCCTTAAATGAAGTGAATGAGGCTACAGTATTCCTCTGTGCCAAATGTCTTCCTGGAAAGTTTTATGCTGTACACAGCTGGACAAACTTTAGGAAAAAAAAAAAAATTTTTTTCTTTTTTGCATGGAGCATTGTGCAGGACACACCACCAACTGGAGGAGCACAGCATCTGGCTGTAGGTGGAAGTGTAAGGGCTCAGGTGTGATTTCTTGCTCCGCACCCCCCAGCCTGGTGACTGAATCGGCATCTGATGCCGGCGTGTAACCCGGCTGCTTCTCCAGTGTCTCGCTGAACTCCTCTGCAGTTCACGAGCACACGCATCACTTGCCTTTTTTTTCATAGATTACCACCGTATGTCTAAACTGAAGTGCCTGTGTTGAGCTAAATTGTAATATTTTTCGTATTTGCAAGTGAGCAGGTATGAAGAGAGAGACGCAAATCAATGTGATGATCAGCTCTTTCCGCAACAGCTACTTTCTTTATCATTAAGCTACAGCTGAAAGATAAACTCTTATCTTCTTCTGCAAAATCAGCCATGCTTCCCTTTCTTGAGAAGCTATCTCTTCTAGCGCCCTCTTTTTATTTACACAAATAGCAAAATTTCATGTCATTCCCATAATTTGAATGGGAGTTAGAATGGAATTATTATTCAATTTTATCCCTTTTTATTTTAAAGCCTACATTATCTTGCATGCATGTTTGATTTTTCCTTGTCTCTTTTTTTTTTTTCTTCTTCTTTCAGCTTCTTACTAGGGAAATTCCATGCTCTACTTGGGTCTGGGCTCACCGTATGGCCTGGGACGGAGATGCCCTGCCTGTGCTGTACCGTACACATGCCAAAGGGAGTGCAAGCCTGTCCGATGCCAGCTGCAGACCTCCCCGTGTGTGGCTCACCAGTCAGCCCAGTGCTTTGAGGGTCTGTCCCGGGCACTATCAGTTGCTGGTGTGATGGGAGCGGGGTTTGCGTGGACCTCCTGAAACCAGTGGTGCTTTTGGCATCTGTCGCTCATTGCGTAGCCGAGGGTTTCTTCCTTTCTTCCGTTCTTCTGCCTCTCCATTTGGTTTGCCATGTCTTGTCTTTGCCTTAGCAACTTTCTTTTATAAATAGAGAACGTATTTGTCATAATAATGGGCAGCAGAGAACAATTCCCACATCTCTCAGAGAACAAAGCTATCGTGAAAGCTCATCTGTCAGTGGGTACGGTGCTGCGATGCTCTCTGATGTAGTGTTTCCCATTACGAGTGTTGTGTTTTCACTGTGTGATATCTAATAGTATACTTGTTTTACAATGGGTAATTTACGCATGTAATATTTTGCAATTGCTGGAAACTTTGAGTGAGACTTGTACCAAATCAAGTTACTAAGTTGCTGGTGTGCAAGTGTTTGCAGGTTTAGAAGCAGAGGACTCTATTTCTGTTCTGGTTTTAGATCTTTTCAGATGCTTTCTGCATCGGCATTAGCCAGGCTGACTTAATTGTTGCTCAATTCTTTTAGCTCTTAAAAAAGCAACAAAAAAAGTATCTTTTTTTTTTTTTCTCAAACATGTGTTGCTTTTAAAGTCTGATAAAGTGCTGCCAATTCTGTTACTCTAAAGGTGAGTCTGGGTCTAGTCTCTCTCACTGCGCATTTCTCTCCTTTAAGGACGATTTTCCTGTGAGTGGGCAATTCCCCAAAGGATAATATGATTTCAAGATGAAAATATACCTGGCAGGGAAGTGGGATCAGGATTATACAGTAGCGTCATTCCTCAAAAATCATAGTATTTAAAAAAAAATTTCCCTGAGTGTTTCGTTCACTGCCTAGGTTGACCCCCTAAAAGGTGGCATTTTCAGGCTTTTCCTCTGCAAGGTGAGCGGCTGGCACTGCTTGTTTGCGGGTCAGTGCCTCCACGGGCCATGGAACCACAGCAACTTACAGCATCCAAGGCAGGGGCTGTGTCCCAGCAAGGAGGGACCGATGCTGGGGCACCCCAGGAAAGGATCTGTGCTACTTTGTGATTTCCTTATCGAGACGTTGCAGGGGTTACAGCCACAGCGAGGGTGCTGGACAGGCTGTGCGGGGTCACCAGGAAGGAGACCTCGGTGGTGGAGAGAGGGCAGCAGAGGGGGGAAACCCCGTTATCTTGGGGACAAGGCAGTGGGAAACCCCACCGTGATGTGGGTTGAGGAGCTTTGGGAGTTTAGGCTGAGGAGGGATAAGGGCTGCCTATGGGGACCCTGGGGAGAGGTCATTGTGGGCAGGATTTCCAGAGGATACAGAGGTGGGTCACCTTCCCCACCAACCTGGCAGAAGGCCCGTGTACATTGCAGTGCGTGAAGGACTAAACTGCCAGAGGCAACCTGGGGAAATGGGTCCCCCAAAGCTGGCGCTGGGGAGGGGGCTTTCCCCACCAACTTTGATGATTGCCCTGGTGAAATCCCTCCAAGGTGCCACTGCTTTGGTTGTGCAGTCCAGGCTCTTTTGGAACAGGCTGCCGAGGGAAGTGGTGGAATTATTGTCCCTGGAGTTATTTAAAAGACAGGTAGACGTGGTGCTTAGGGACGTGGTTTAGTGGTGGTTTTTGTCAGTGTTAGGTTAATGGTTGGACTTGATGATCTGAAAGGTCCCTTCCAACCTAGACAATTCTATGATTCTATGACATGCCCATGACACCTTTCATTAAAAAGCAAAGCGAACAAGCAAGAAAATAAAAAGAGAAGGTCCAGGACAGTTGCTGTTACCAGTCACTTTCTGGTTGAACTGAGAGATGTTTTTGTTTGTCTCTCCTCTGTACCTGTCTCTGCACACATACTCTGCTGCTGAAGGCACTGGTTTGGGCTTTCCCATGTGCTGTGATGTGCTGCATGTTTTGGTTTCCCCACAGTGTGTGGTGTGGTGCACCCAGAGGAGGCAGAGGATGGTGTTTGTTATGTTAGGTGCAGCTCACGGGCTTCGGGAGCAGAGTAGTTTTTTTCTCTATGAACAATGTCAAATAATCAGCGCCTTTCTGGTTGTGTTTTTAAAATATCTTAACAGCTTGCTGTTACATCTGGTGATGTGTTTTTGAACGCTCTTTGCAAGGCTGGCTGTCCCTGCTAATGAGCTACAGCTTCTGTGAGGAGTACGGCCCTGGGGATTTTGCGGTCCTGCGGGAAACAGGTGTTTCTGTTTGAATATGCCATATTTTTTGCATTTTTTCCCTGAATACAAAGCATGAGCTTTTGCAAAGCAGCTGACAGAGCCATCTGAGCTCGGGCACCTGGAATATTCCACCTGTGACTCTACTGCCGCTGGATTTTACCCACTGCCATACCAGAGAGAGGTTTCTTCTCTCCAGAAGAAATAGGAATTCCTGCACAGATCTTCTGATTAACTATAACCCTATCCGTATATGCCAGCGCCTGAAAAAGGCAGCAAGTGCAGGCTGTGTGAATGGAGAAGCATTTCTTGTGTTCCTCTTGCTTTTCTCCCATCAGCACCTCTACCCAGCCAACAGTGGAGGAACCCTTCTGGTTGGCATTTCTCTTCCCTGCACGCTGAAAGACAGTGCTGCTGCTGAGCTTGTGGGTGGTGCAAGCACTACACAGCCTGCCTAGAAAGGAAGGCCTGGGGAGAGTGGGATGGGAAGTACAGATTATACCCATAAAAGGATGAGGAAAGTGCCTTTTTGGCCATCGGGTTGCTGGGGAACTGCTTAATGAGGAACTCTTTGACTCAGATGGAGCCTTGCAGGAGTTTCTGCAGAAGTGTGGCCATCCAACCCTCCTTCAGGAGCGGCTGTGACAAAAAACCACAGTTTCCTTGGCAACACTGGGTGAAATCCTTCAGTTACTGCAGTATATGGATGTTTTGGTAGTGTCTTGAATGGGACTGTGCTGTTGCAACAGAAGGCTGTTGTTTACTATGATGCCTCACATAAAACCCCCTCCTTTAGTCAATGGAGAGAGCCGGGAACTTCCAGGGAGTGATTCGTCCCAGCTATTTTAGACACCGGCTTCAGGATTGGATGGTTCATCTGCCACGATTTGTTTATCTCCCTTCATTGAAGGCTCTGCTGTCAAGATCTCCAGTTTACATGACATGAGATGAGATAGATTGACTGCTTTATCCCACAAATGTGGGATAAGGAAGATCTCATTCCCTCTATGAGATGGTTTTATGTCTTCCTGTTTTATGTCAAGGTTGTAATTTGCTCAGTGGGACATACAATGGAACGATTATTGTCTCCTCGGGGGAATCTGGTCCCATGTTTGTGCAATAAGTAACAAAATCTTAATAACCGGCTTTGTTCATTATCATTCCTGAAAACAGAGATGGCAGGTACCTCCAGAAGGGTGCATTTGGGTTTAAAATGGGTAATGAGTCCATTACAGGAACCTGGGAAGGGTGGGTTCCTTTTTTGTGCAGATTAGCAGAATTCATGTAGATTTTTTTTTTTTAAGGAGGTAAAGAATGCTAAAAAAATAAGAGAAATAGGAAAGTAATTCTACCTGTTTTTAAAAGGTTACTTTGTGATTTGAGAGAAAAAAAGACAACATCTCCACTTTTCCTCCCTCTTACAACGCGGCAGAAAATTAATCCAAGCGCTTGATAAGTGTTTGAGAGTTCCAGTACTTGAGACATCACAGTTCTCTGGCATCACAGCATTTCTTTCAGGGAAAGAGGGAAGAGCTGGACTGTGTAAGCCAGGTCATCTTCTTGCAATGCCCTCTGATTTTCCTCTTTTCTACTTATGGGCCGGCTGATTTCAACAGCCCACTTCACTTCAGTGTTTCAGTTTGCATGGAGCACATGTAAGCACAACACGCAGCGCCCAGACAGTATTTGTCTGTAAAAGATGGCAGAAATCTGATGTTTCTGTGGCTGCTTTCAGAAATGCAGTGGAGATCCTGGCAGAGGGTTGGCCGCTTAATGGTGGGGTGATCGAAAGTTGAGATGTGACGGGTATTTAAGGGGTGACGGAGCAGCAGGCTTGGACTGGGAATCAAGGAGCCTCAGCCATCCTGTTTTGGTCTGGCCGTGGTGGCAGGCCTGGGGACACCAGCCCTCCCATTGCTCACAGGGTGACAGTAGCAGCGGAGGGCAGTCACACAAGGCCATCTCTCCCGCGGTGGCCTGGCACCGTGTCCTGCTCTGCTGCTTCTCTGCTGAGCCCGCTCCTGCTGTGGGTGACCGGATGGAGGCAAAGGTGGGACATCACCCGACTCGGTTCCTAGTCTTGCCCTTATTCGCTGACTGCCTTTGAACCCATGGCAAGCTGTGGGATTCCTCTTTGCTGTACTGCCATTCAGTGAAAAGGGATTTTTCTTTCTGTTTTAATGCTAGGTGGCAGTAACACAGTGACAAGAGAGTCTCTTAAGTAGAGGCAGATTTCCACCCCACCATGCCCCCCCCCGCCCCGGCCCCCGCAGTAACAC
>VYZM01015025.1:726414-824855 GCA_013398915.1 Dromas ardeola | reverse complement strand
ATGCCCCCCCCCGCCCCGGCCCCAGATGTAAACTACTGTTTAGTAAATTAATTACTTTTCTCATCTGGTGGGGTAGATGAATAACTGCATTGAATAATACATACATTTATCTGGTCTGTTGGTTTAATCTGCTGAGGAAGGTCTTTGCAGCAGGTGACACAGCGTATGTCATTCCTGCTCCCCGAGCATGTTATAAAACCAGGCCTGCTTGAATCTTGGAAATACCGTATTTCAAATCTGACTGCTAAGCAGCTGCCGCTCGGGGCGACTGAAAGCATTCTCCGTCTGGAGACCTGCAAGCGATCTGCAGAGGAAACCTGGTTTCATGCCCTGCTCCCTCTTTCCAGCGAGGACGCGGGGGCGCAGGGGTAGGGGCGGGCGTCCTGGGGGCAGGCGCGGTGCTGAGCCCCGCTCTGCGAGTTGTCTTCTCCTGCACCCCCTGCTTTAATAGCGAAGTGACAAATAATCTTGCCATCCTAACCCTGCTATAGGCATGGGGCAGGGACACTGATAAGGAGAAGTAATACCTTTCTTTAGGAAAAGGGATAACAGGAGAAAAGCCCAGAGGTTTTCCAGGCACGAGATCCTTTCCCCTTGCTTATATTCTGCCATGTGCCTGACCTGTCCCATGGCATTTATGCCTGAAGCCTTTTGCAGCCTGTTGCGACAGTACCTGTAGTTATGAAACAAACCCCAGAAATAGGATGCCAGTTCTGCCACCCACCCACCCAGGCCAGGGCAAACCGGGAGGCAGTGTCTGCTGGAAAGAGCTGCTTTTAGCAGCACTTCAGAGGGAACTGGGATGCTAACAGTGAGGAGGCAGGGAGATTAGTTGTGCTAAAACCAAAAACAACTTACCCACATTTGACACCTTGTGGGAGAGATTTCATTCTTTGCTTTTGTGCGTATGAGGTGAATTTGATTTAATATTGAGCAGATTATGGACAGGTGGAAACCATAGTCTACTGTAATGTCCAAGTGAGTATAGTGTGCTTATTTTACCGATTTACTATGAGTATAGTGTGCTTAATTTACCAAGGATGGTCAAAATAACATCTCCCTGAATAGATTTCTGTAGCAGGGGCTCTTAAAAAAAAAAAAAACAACAACCAAAACCAAAACCAAAATACCAAAGCAGAAGATGGTGGCAGAAGATTCAAGTTCTCAGTTGCTTTTCCATTTGATTCTATGTTCATTATGGTCTCTAGTCCACCTCACTCTGCTCTGCTGGCAAGTTGCTAAACGACAGTCTTTTATCCTGCTGTTTGCCTGTCTTGCAAAAGTTACTTTCTTTTAAATATGCATGTCCCGAGCATACTTGACTACTGAAGTGAATGGGAGCTTTGTAAAGGAAGCACAATGTGTTTCAGCTCTCAAAGGTGTGGAAATTTCATCTTTAGATACTCGGAGGAATATGTTCTGAGTTGTTTTTTCCTGTATGTACCCAAGGCGCATTTAGTTGACAGCTAACGTTTCTAGCTGGATAATGAGTGTATTTCTCAGAAATTGTACACAGAGGATTTCTTATGGGTTTTCTTCAGTCCCTTCCTATTTTTAGAGTTGCATGTAATTCACAGTACTTCTCTCTCCGTTATAATAAGGCAGCAGGCATTCAGTTAAACTAAATAATTGTCAGATGTTGTACTCCTCCTTTTTACAGGTAGGGCTGAGAGACAATTTTCTAGGGTTGATTGGGGGAATAAAAAAAAACAAAACCAAAAACAACCCCAAAAAGATTTGAGCATAATGGAAGCTTGCTTTGAAAAGGGGTCGAATGTTAATTGACTCAATAGAAAAAAATGGATTCCATGTTTTCATGGAATCGTCGAAAGATTTGGCTTGGAAGGGACCCCTGGAGGTCTCTAGCCCTGTCCGCCCATCTCAGCACAGGTAACTGCAAAGCCAGATCACTTGTCCAGTTGAGTTTTGACACTGCAGTTTAGAGATTGCTGGAGGTTGCAGAGGAGTTTGTTACAGCCATCCAAATTTAATCCAAGATGAAACATCAGGTGAGTGAATGCTGTCCCTGGATGGGCCCTTTGTACGATGAAGAGCCTCCAGGCCGGAGGAGTGGCCTGGCACAGGCAGCTGGACCCTTTCATGATCTTGTTAATCTCTTTAATGCGGAGGTTTCAGGAGCTCTTTCTTTAACAACCCCGCACTTTCACGTGGGTTCAAATGGGCAGAGTCATCGTACTTTGCTGTGCCTTCAGACCTAAGCTTCAGTACTCTATCAAAGCATTAAAATGCTAAGAAACATGGGCTTTTTCTTTTTATCCTCCGTGGACAATAGAAAATGCTTTCAAACGGGACTTCAGCAGCCTTCTTGCTTTGACATTGAAAACATTCTTGTGCAGGGCAACAATCACGCAGAAATTGCTGTAATAAACTGTTCCATTTATAGAAATGTAAACAATATTTATCTGCTATTGGTAGTACTTTAGGCAAAATCAATGTGTGAGCTTGTGTTTAAAAAAAATAACAGAGAAGGAAGAACATGACGCAGAGAAAGAACAAGCTGTTGACTAAAACTTTGCCTGTCGCAATGGCCTCCATAAACACATGTACTTATTTTAAATGATCTTGTGTTTGAGACTCTAGTAGAGCTCCTGAGTTTTGGCAACTTCTAATCACCTTTTTACTTTCTGAGAGTGATTTTGTTTAAGCATCTTATGCTGATCACGTCAAAACCAGTAACTTTAAAAAATAGTCCTTATCCACCACTTTTCTCCACAAAGTGATTAAGTTTACAGTCTCTTTTTATCCTGGGTCAGTCTCCAACAGCTGCCTATGCATAATGATTGATCAGAGTAAAACTATTAATTGTTTGCAAAGGTTACTGTGTCTTATGATAGATTTATCCCTTCAGTGGAAAACCAGAGGTTTACTTTTGAACAGACATTTTTATTGTCTTCATAATTAAGTGATTGATCTTTTAACAAATCTATGATAGACAAAAGTACAGATGACTGTGAGTATAGTTACTGGAGAATGTAATTAAGCTTGAGGTTTAATTTCCTCTCGTACCCCCCTTTCCCCATCTGTTCTAGCTCTGCCCGTCTATTTTTTTGAGCAAAATGCTCAGTGCTGGTCTCTCTTGGCAAAAGGGAAATTCTCCTCTGTGAAGTTTGAGCAGAGCAGACACAGCTTATCCTTTCTGTTGCGTTGAAGAGGACTTGATGAGAAATTTTATGTGCGGGTATCACTTGGAAACCTTAGCCAGAAACATCACTCTTGGCTTATCTTGTAAAGATCATCAAATGTGGTCCAGCTGGAAAAAGATCTATTCAGAAACTAAGAATGGAGTGCCGGCTGGAGCTCCCCAAACTAGGGAGTTATGAAGAAATGAGAGAAACCTTAGTAGAAGGAAATTTGTGCATTAAGTTAATTGCAATTGAACAAGTGCTTGAAGAGGCAAGACACTGAAATAAAGTGTCTTGTATATTTAGAGGAGGAGTAGTGGCCCTGCCACAGTCCCACCTAACCCATGAGTGGCAGCTGTAACCATCCATGTTAAATGACCTAAAGACCAAGCCTGCATTAGGGAGAGAAGAGTGGAAACCATGGGTGTCTGCGTTCCTTAGGAAATATGCTTTTCTGTCTGGATAAAAGAATCCAGCTTTTCAATGGTCCCTTTCAAGTTAAGATCTCGTCCTCAGAAAAAGCTTGACTTTATCTCTAACATTTCTGTATATCTAAAGTCATGAAGGGCTTGTACCAGCTAATTTTGCAGTGATTTTGGGAAGGGAAAAGTCAGGTCTTTCAGTTCTCCACAGGGAACCCAATCTGTTCTGTCCAGGCCATCTTTTTAGATCAAACTGGCATGGTCTCTCAAGAGAAGATTCAGAGAGGACAGGAGAGATTAGCATTGAAAATCGGAAGGTGATTGATCAAGGAAGGCTGATATTAGTTGTCCCAGCTGGTTTTGAGACCAGGGAGTCCACATAAACATCCTTGTCCCTACAACACTTAATGGAGGACCTGACCTGAGCCTGCTTATAAACCCTAACCTTTAGGATCACACATTTGAAATGAGGGAGGGAAGGAAGGAGGCACCTCTTACCAGGTGTGAAGAGCTCTGTGCATGCATTAGAAAAGATAGCCAAGCCCTGAGGGCAGGTGAGTACCAAACTGCAGGGCCAGTGACAGTTGTGACATGATCTCCTGATCTCAGTGGGTCAAGTATGAGATGTTGAGACGGTTTCTTGTGACTGGAAGGCTTACGGCATATGGTCATGGTTGCTTTCAGCACGTCTTGCTTACCCAGAGGATGGTACAATCATCTCGTTGTTCATGGACCTGAAGAGAAGAGCTAGTCTTGTAACATGACAGGACAAGATGAAGGGGCAGGACGAAATTCATGTTTGAAATTATTGGGTAACAGCTGTAAAAGGTTAGCCATTGCTTCAGATCATAAGTCTGTAAAGAGAGCATGTCATGGAGTGGCTAAGTACTTTGGAATACAGCCCATAGAAACCGTTGTTGAAATTGCACAGTTACCACGTCAGCAAGTTGAATCTTTCAGGTTTCTGAGGGCTGGCAACGGTGTAGAAACAGGGTTTTCTCATTTGTCTTGCAGTGGGTTCTTTTCGTGTTCTGGAAGTAAAACAATTATTTGGTATCCCAACTGGCATGTTTGTTGTGTGAAAGTCTTCAGAATGATGGAGACAAATGTGGACAGTCAGTTATTACTGCTGTCAAACTGGAGAGACAATAAGGTGCTGTACTGATTTTCTGAGAACCTAATGAAAATATGGTTTGTCAATCTGAATTTATTTCATTTTAAGACTAAGACATAAACTTAAAAATTACCGTATATCTGGATGTTAATAATGGTATTACCAAAAGCTGTCCAGATTTGTGCCTGAAACACTGATTTGGCATGGTGGCCGCCTTTCCCAGCAAGGGCCTTGGGTTCCCAGTTTGGATTAGGCCTCAAAGATCAATGAGTTTTGCAGTTTCATCTCCAGGTCTTTCACCTGCAGGTTAGGATAGGAGCTCCCAGACAGAGCTGAGGGGTTGGTGCAGACAGGAAGATGCTTGCTGACTTCGGGGGCTCCAGGTGCTAATGCCCAAAGGGACAACGTGACATGAGACCGGACCAGGACCTGCTGGCTCGTGTGTTTCATGGACCGACACTCCCTGTCTCATGGCTGGCCCTGAGTGGTGGGTTCACAAGCGTCACGGAGAGCGACTCACCAGCCTTTGCACAAAAAACCTTTGCCAGAAACATCCACGGTAGGAAACAGCTAGGCTTGGACACCTCTGAGATGCTTTTGGGTTCTGGCAGTAAAACAGGGGGTGAGTACTGCTTTCACAGCCTGTACAGGGAGAGGAGCCTGTTACAGCCTTCGCTCTGACCTGCCACATAACACACGCCATTAAAATTCACCCTGACTAGGGTCTGGAGGCTGTAAATATTTTCCCCCAAATACGATCTTTTTTCCCTACTTCTTCCTGCCTGCCTGTTTGAGCAACCTGCCACTGTTCGTTAGCGGGCTCTAATGTACGCCAACGTGGAAAAGAAGGCATACCGCTGAGGTAAAGGAGATCTTTCTTTATTAAACCTTTTAGCACGCAGCCCCCCCCTCTCCCTTGGGTGCTGACACAAGGGGTAGGGCAGGAACAAAGAGCCCAAAGCAAGCCAGAGCCATGGCGGTGGGTATCGGGTGACCGCCCCGTCGGTGCTTGCTGCGTCGGCGGCATCGGCTGGTGTTGAAGCGCTGACTCTCTTTGTGAGTGAACTGCCTGAAAATGTAATAGTGGGTACTGTGCGCTAACTTAAAACCTAATGTGTTATTCCTGGCTTTTATATACCTGGTTACCCGTGGATAAAGCTATATGATATTTATTATAGCAAGGCAGGACTGCTTTGTAATCTGAATATGCTGCATTCACACCAGTGACTCGAACAAAGTGTTTCTTCATTTCTCCAGCCATTAATGGTTTTCTCATAAGAAACCATGAACTCAGTTTTGTTGTGTTTGTCAGCTGGGTTTTGACTGTGTGTATTTTGTTCCACAAAGGGGTTATTCAAAACCTCCCCTTCAGTCTTAATTAATTGCAGACCGGGTGGAAGGCGAGCCCAGTGGGGCTGGAGAGGTTCCCGTCTGGTTTCCATTTCGCCCGCGGGCTGTGTGTGGAAGCACGGCTGGCTCCCGGCGCTGGGACCTCAGCGGCTCGGCAAACTCTCACCAGCCTGCCACGGCGAGGGGTGAGCGGCAGTATTGACGGGCATTATTTATTTATTGATCAGCCTCCAGCCAGCAGCCCAGGGAGCTCACTGGGGGCACCTGGAGGCAGAAAGCAAGTGCTAGCAAGTGAGGATGAAAACCCCAAAAAACCCCAGCACCTCCAACCCTATCTCCTTCGGATAAAGGCATGTGTGACTCTTTTGGAGACAAACTCCCTATTCACAGCACTTAAATCTTGTGATGTTTAGCTCTGCTTTCTTTCAGCTCTCGATCTGTTCCAGGATTTCCTCTCTGCCATCTCCCAGCGCCAAGGTCTCCTACCAGGGAACCCCTCAGAGCGAGGGGTTTCACAGCGGTCCCACCGCCTTCAAACACCACCGTGTGTTGTACCACAACTGTGAAAGTCAGATGTGAAACAGTCATGCTCCCTGTGAAAAAAACCCCTATCCTTAATAAATGTACACAGTGTGTGAGTACCCTGGCTGGCTGAAACCCTTCAGAGTCTCTACCTATACTTTTAATTTATGCATTTCATCTGCCTGCTGTAAATATACACAAAGCCCGGAGAATACTTCTGTTTCCCCAGGAGAGTGCTTTCTGTTGAGTCTGGCTGTGCAGAGCTCTCTTTTGCAGATGAGTTATGAAGAGCAGACTAAGAAAAGCAGGAGGCTCCTCCAAACATTGCACAACGGCACGGCACGTCGGGATGAAAGGTGGACCCATGGTCATGTTGCCCTCCAGGAAACTACGTCTCATTGCAAAGCATCAACATTTAAAAAGTACTACAGAAACAAGCCCCTTCCAATGAAAAATTTTATGGAAATACCATCTTCCTTGGGCAGAAAAGGAGTCTCTTTGGATGAAGTTTGAGGCTCGCATCTGCCTGCTGGATAGTACCCATGGGGAGAGCAGGGTACGGAGAGCCACACACTGCAGAACAAGGGGGTGAGAAATCCAGCTCCCACCACGCACGGCCCCCTCATGGTTACACAAGGGCTCGTGCTGTGTTGGGTGCCAGGATGAGAAACGAGGGCAAATGTGCTTTCTGCTTCAAGCAGCTTTCAGTATAGTAAATTAAAAGTCAGACATAAAAATGCCTCAGGAAATGGCAAGGGTGGTCCTAGCATAGCACATAACAACAATTTGTTATTTGGCATTTTAGTGTCTTCTGCACAGATAGACAGGAGGAGTTCTGAGCTTCGTAGCAAAAGTAGATGCTGTAAGAAACTACAAAAAGGACTAGAAATTATCACAGCAGGCAAGCAGACAGCAGAGCGCAGAACTGAGGCAGGATTTACTGATTGCTAAGTTCAATAATAATGTTGCGATAGGATGTGCCAGGTCAGAACACTTATTCCAGCACCTTCCTGTGATAAGTGATTTCAGATGCTTTCAAGGGCAGAGCAAGAAATCCCGTAGTAAAATGGAGTGAAATGGGCAAAGAGGTAAAGGTGTTAAAGAAGAGCTGGAAGAGGGTAAGCAGCTTCAGGTTGCTACACAGGACACGGGAAAACTGCACAGGCTGGGTAGGATGCAGCCATCTCCCTTCTTACTCTGTGCAGCTGGGCGAGTAGGTGACACCAAGGTGGGGAGAGGGCTCTCGCACCAAGGGTCGCACAATTAACCCAAGCCAGTAAAAGCTGGGCTGTCAGTAACACGCATACTGTGAAGGACCTGAGGAGAGATCGGCTCTTCACGTGTGAAGACAAGCAGGGGGTTATTCCTGCCGCGTGGAGTGGCTATTGAAGGAAGCTGACACCCACAGCTGCTGGGAGAGCTGTGCCTACGCTCTGCCGCTGTGCGTCAAGGCTACCGAGCAAGAAGAGCTAGGAGAAGGATGTTCAGCTATGCACCACCATGGGAGGTGGAGTTCATCAAGCTGAGCATAGAAGTGATGCTGCCAAGAAAACTGTAGTGATACCACATGAAAAAAGGCATTTCTATGACCAGGACGTGTGTGACAGGTCAGGCTGCTTTGGCTTGGTTTAAGAGTATTTTGGGGTCTAAAACCTTGTGGGGTCTAAAGCCTTTTGGGTCTTTATGTGCATCTCTCGTTGGCATCCCGACTGCTCTGAATGCAGTCCGTGCTACTGAAGGAAATCGGGTCCCATCGCATTGATGCTCCATGACTAACTGCTCACTGATCTGTTGGCTTTTGAGATTAAAGGGATTTCTAGGATAAATGGATTTTCCATATATTGTCTACTTAAATTACTATGCAGCTCTAATGAATTATTAAGCAACCTATTACACAATCAGCTATTGTCACAAACTGGTGAAAAATGAAAGAAAAATCTTTCAACTAAAATCCTTCTAAAAAGAAATAAGGAATGCAGTCCCTCAGTACAAAAGGAGAGCAAACTAGACATCATGGCACAAATAAGATGTAACAAAAAAGCAGGAGCCTCTCCTTTGAAAGGGCTACAGTGGGTGTCTGACACTTGCTGCAACGAGCCCTGAAGGCTAGACATTTCAGAAAAGGTGAACCTGCTGCTTTCCACCTCCACCTTTGCAAAAAAAGGGAAAAAGCAGGCAGGAAAAACTACAGTCTTCAGCAGAGGAGTGGTGTTTGTCTTTTACACATGCTGCAGAAAAATATTGAGTATCCACTTGAAATTACTAAATTCAGGGGGGAAAAGAACCCTCTGGTCTGCTCCTGTTTTCCAAAGCACCCATCCACCCACAGAGCTCAGGCACGTGAGCTCTGTTGACTCCACCAAGTGATTACGGGAGCTGAGGGGTTTGGGCATCGTTTAGACGTAAAAGTTCTGCCAGAGTAGCTGCCTTGGTCAGCCCTCTGGTTGCAGGCAACACACAGAGGCAAAAATGCTTTGCCAGTATATATTGCAGGCATGGTGCGCAATACAAGGTATACAAAAGCAAATTTTCTTTATGCTTGAAGGGTTTATTCTATATTAAGGCTTTTGCTGTCATAAAAATGTTGGAACAACAACAGTGACAAAATCACAGCAGCTATAACTGATGACAATTATTAGGCAAAAGTTTCATGTGACTGTTTGGCTTAAAAAACATGTGTCTCAGCCTCAGCATCAGTTTTTGGGATGTGTTTATGACAGAGTTGTGGCAGGTGAGTTGCAAGTCGTCAGAGCTCAAAGGTTTGGCTCAAAGGTTGAGAAACATGAAAAAGAAGAAAGGCTGGAATGATGCTGGTAGCACCAACTTTTTAGTCAAATGAAATAAATTTTCACCGTTGCAAGGCTTTAAGAACAATTAATTAGAATCATTACCTCCTAGGGTTTTTAGGCGCTTATCCTATTCACAATTTGGTATATCTTACACTGAATCAGGAGGACACGCAGGCATGAGGGGTCTCTCTCCGCCTTTGACTCAACTGGGCTGGAATTGTTGGGGCATAATAACAACTTCTGAAACTGCTCTTCCCATCAGCTTTCCTCTTCGCCGGTAATAGACTTGAACAGCTGTTGACATGCTGCTACAGAAGAAGAGATGTTTCCTACCTGAGAGGCAGTTTAATCAGACGCTGGGCACGGCTCTAAGCAGTGCTGTTTGATCAGTGTTTGCAGAGACATGGAGAAGCACTGCAGCTTGTAAATTCTTTTAAAAATCAGGTGAAGTGTCTCCCAAGCAGGGAGAAGAAGTAGATCCAGCCTCAAAGAGATCACCTGAGGAGAAGAAAAATAATTCCAGGGCCACTACAGAATACACCTGAAAATGTTTTAAAGTAGATGTCAAAGTGACAGTATTTCAAAATGGATCTAAAGTCTGTTGTGGTCCTGTTCACTTCCACTAGGTTTTGGCCAAGCTTTTACTGCAGACCATGGCACCCAGCAGGCAGCTCCGGCGAACTCTTACAAGCAAGATGAAAGGTCGTGAACATTAGTTTCAGGAAAGAAAAAAGTCCAGCTAGAAAGCTGATAGAGCAAAATAGTCACATGTAAATAGGACACCCCAGGGTATCAAAAGCAATCAAACTAGACTTCTGTAATCATGACTGTAAGCCATTTGCCAAAGCTAGTAAGAGAGAGAACAGAATTACCCTTTCAGGTGTGTGTTTTAGACCACAATGTCACTGATAACGCCCGGCTGGAGGAAGGACAAAATGATGGGGTTGAGGTGACGAAGAGAAACCACAGCCCCATCCATCTGTCCCAGTAATCACTGCAGGATTTGGCCTTCCCTAATGCCTGAGAAGTGTCAGCACAATCTGAACCTGAAGCCTGAGTGATGTTTTTCTTGCCAACCTGTGTTAGCATCTCCTTCTTTAAGACAAGTTTAATCGTGTTCCCAGGAACGGTCGTGCAGAGACAGCGCTGAAAGCCTGCGGCAGATTTCTGTAGCAAGCTACCCTTGAGCGGGGACCATCCTTGTGTTTTGGAACAAGGACTTACTCAGAAGCTGGTGCGACACGGAACACCCTCACCGGCTCACCCAGAGACCTTCAGAAAGTCAGAACCGAGCCCCACCACAGTCGCAGCATTCCCCTTATGACTTTCCTGGTCATTGCTGATTTGTTGGAAGAGTATTGGTGTGTAAATGCTGTTTGTTGTACTATGGCCAGCCCTCCCCTCCTGCCAGCCCTCCTGTAATGACGCACCAGCAGCTTTTGTGATGAAGTATCGTGATGTCATCTGCGGAGCAGTTTGTGCAGTGCCTCTGATTTAATCGCGCAGAGGGATGAATCTGGGTAAGAAAAGAGAAAAGTTTTGTTTCCACACAAATCCTTTGGGAAGCAGAGATAATGTATGGAAAAAACCATCAGCGGGACTTTAGGAAAATATATATTTCAAAGTTTGCCAGTGTGTGGCAGTGGTCCTTTAGTAATGGCAGTCACACAGAGCGAAACGCAGTTAAGTTGCGTGCTTCGCTGTGGAGGCCAACTTGGAAGAGGACCCAGACAGCCGCTCACAGGATTCAAAACAATCTTCGAGACACCAATTAAATAAAAACATGTTTTTAAAAAAAATCACTGCAAGATCTACAGTGGCTTGACCTGAGGTGTGACAGAAATGAATTGCTAATAAAACCTGCCAAGGAGGAGCAGTTTAAAGGATGCCTTTAACACTTTTCACAATAAAATAGTTTTCATAAACAGCTCATATATCTCCCAGGCTCCCTTGGATGTGTTGCTGCTGAGTGATTCTGCAGTCATTAATGGGTTGCAAACTCGCCCCGCTCCCTGCAAGCAACGTCAAATAATTAACAACTTAGTACCTTTCCAGGACGATAGCGGTCTTTGAAATTTGCTTTGAAATGCACCACATTTGAGCAATGGGCAGGGCTGAAAGCCACTGAGGATTAGATATCTCACCGCTTTTTGGACCTCTGGGAAACTCCCTTGGAAAATCTGCCTTGTTTACAACTTGAGCTCTCAACTGCAGGGGCATTGCTTCGGCAGCAGCCTGTAAAGCTGAGAGGTAAGTACGAGGACGAGCCCAGATCCATTTAAGGACCAAGTTTGAAGCTGTGGTCTCGAAAACATCCGTTCAGCTTCTGCCTCAGCCTGGAGGCGCCTGTACGCACCATTCACGGGGCCCGGGGAGTGGGGCAGTGCCCTGTGTGGGAGCCACTGCGGCTTCTGCTCGCACATGGTCTGACCCCACGTTTCCTCTGAATTTCGTCCAGGGGCTGTTGCATGTAAAACAGAGACACCGCCAAGATCTGGGAGCAGGTCTCCACGTGTCTATGTGACTATCCTAACCAAAGAAAAACAGAGAAAGAAGCAGAAGTGGTGGGATCATGCTGATGGCAAAAGTGGCTGTGAATCAAGACAAGGATTTGACAGGAGAGCGAGACAGGGGAGTGGAGAGCTCTTCTTGGAGCGGGGCAATGAAGGGGGACTCGTTCAGTTGGCTTATCTGCTCTTCTAAGAGGTGCCTATGTCGGACACCAGCTGGTGAATAGGCTGCATTGTAACAGTGAGTGGGCTGAAGCTGATTTGTTTTACGTTTTGTTCTCCTTTTTGTAACTGCTCTTGAAAACGCTCTGGTGTCACCGTGGGGTGATAGGGAGGGGAAAATGACTTCCACGGTCATAAGCAAGAGCTGCGTGCGCACCCCCAGGAGGTGCTGTCAGTGCGCGGGGGGCTGTGCAAGGCAAAGGGTCGAGCACTGAAGGCACGGCATCAGAGGCAAAGCAAAAGAATTGCTGAATTCAGAGCCAGCTTCACACTCAGCCTGCTAATTTGAAGGCAAAACGATGGCTAGTTGCGTGCACGGTGTTTACAAGCAGTTCTGGGTGTTTGCAGAACCCGTTGCTTGCCTGAAACAACGAGCTACTCTGCCCAGTGCAAATGCAGCAACTGTGTTTGCAAATGGTTACCTTGGCATTCGGGTGGTATATGACTGTAAGAGATTCTGTGTGCATTTAAAATGGGGCATTGACAGGTAACATGACCTGAATCACCTCTTTTTTAGGGTGAAAACACAGCGGAAAGCTTTCTTAAGAAGGGAATATCCAAAATGCTTCTACTGAAACCCGTTTCACCCCTTACCTGTCATCTCGTTGGAAGGACAGCATGTACCTCTGCTGATAGCAGTGCTGTGGCAGGGATTCCTTTATCTTCGACAGGGCTTTATTGCAGTGATATTAGCTCAGCTGTGAGGAGGACAGTGCAGAGGGGGCAGTAAGGAAAAGAACCGGACTTCCAAAATAGGGACACCTGACCCTGCAATGCCTGGCACTTTAGAAAAGTCAACGTGAAACCACAGTACTTTAAAAAGCAAGTGGTGAGAAGGGTAGTAGTTTGAGAAAAAAATGCATTTGGGTGTCTCTTGTTTTTGAGGAATGACGAGCTGATTCTCCTGCCAGCTGCAGGCTGAGCTCCCTTAATCTTTTACTATGAGCTTTACCTTCATTGACCCAGCTGTGTTGTTTCTCTCTTGCAGACGGCCCAGCGCGGAGCCTCATGGATCTTCCCTGATGTTGGTCCTGGCGCCTGAATGGAAATCACAGTGTCAATGAGACTTGCAAGATTGCTGACCCAAATGTGAACACGATCGAAGCGCAAGGAAGGTGCCCCACACAGGCGTCACCCTCCCAGGGCTGTGGGGATGTGGTCGGTGCAGGGACGCCTGTGGCCGAGAACTTGAACTTTGGTGGGAGGTGTCTGGCAGTGGCGTTTCAGGGATGATTGAGCACATTATTAACACAGGACTCCTCTAAACATAGATGGCGCAACAGTTTAACTAATCATTAAACTGTTAATTTTAAAGCTGTGGCTCTGCAGGCTGCTTTCCTTAAACTTGGTATCTGCATAGGTTTGAAAATGATGGCAAGCGGCTGGGGAGTCAGGTCACCTCTAAATCCACAGCTGCTCCGACCAAAACAGCGCGTCTGAATGTGCCCTTAAACAGGAGGCTCTGCCTGACCACAAGCCTGCAGATGCGGTAGTGAAATCAGTGTTTAAAATCCAGCCAGAGATTGCCAGAGCCCCCAAAACTTCTCATTCCTTACAGCAATTAAGGGATTTTACCTTCATAATCACCCTCTGATAGGGAAAGCATGCATTCTCCTTCCACCAACTATAAACAGATCTACAGAATTAATTAAGTGACTAGAGTAAGGTCATGCAGGAAGCTGTGGTTGAACTGGAAATTTCGGAGTCTGTGAGGCCTGGCCTGGCTCCCTAATCGTCAGCTGCCTGCCTGCCTGAAGGAGTACAAGGCAAATTTGCATCTTCTAAGTGCCTATCCTCTTACTGAGATCAGGGATTTGCATTGCTGTCTCAAGTTCCTGATTTCTATTATTAGGTCTATTATATACTTCTCTGTGTTCAGTTTGTCATAGTAAGAGGTAATAAAAGATATAAAAAGATAATGTTGTATCCCCAGACACTATTTCAATGTGACTGTGACAGTAAGGGTATGAAAACTGTGCTTAAACCAGGCGATTATTTTAATACATCTACCTTACCAAGCTCTAAAATCCAGAAAGGAGCTATAGCTAGAGCTGCTTACAGTATAGAGATGCAGTGAGTTTCACTGTAAACGAATTGGTAGAAAATTGAGTAGGAGCATGGCTGAATGAGCAGGGAGATAAATACTGTTGGGTAATTTAATTTTTATTTCCTTCCATTTGGTGGATGTGTGTTCCTTCAGCTGCATGTCAATACTGAGCATTTCACAATGCAGTTTTTTACTGGTGTGTGTGCAGATCTTTCTCCTTTGATGGCACCACCCCAGAGGTTTACTTGCCTCACAAAGTTTATTTTGAGAGCGTCTCAGTTGAATGAAGAAGGGTATGCCACAAGCTCTCACTTGTTGTATGGGCAGAAAATGTAGTTCTGCTGGGGTGGGGCATGCCAGGAAAAAACGTCAGTGCGTGTTGATAGCTCATCGCAGTGGTGTTTATCTGAAGGGCATTTATTCTGCAAGTCACACCTCTTCCCCTAATAAGAAGACACATTTCCTCTATAGTAATGTTTAACTTTTAGGATTGGCCTCTGCAATTTTTCTAGAAAATATCCAGGAAAATTTGCCCGTCTTATCCTTAGAAAAGAACAAAATGATCACAGACGTGGACACATCAGATGAGGGGCTACGAGGCACCAAAAGGGCAGCACGACTATTGCTGCTACACCGAGGGCAGGCGTCCAGCCCACGGGAAAGAGCCAGCCAGACTGAGCAGAGGTTAACCAGGTGGCAGCGCGGATCCTTTAGTTACACACCAGACGTCCCTTCCGCCCTGCTCCCAAACCACGCAACGGCAGAATGGACAGTGTCACAGGGTTGCTGTGTCACTTTTAATAACAGTTGTCTTCCTTTGCGATCTCAGATTTTATTAATGTGGCTGCTGTCCTACTTTAGAATTTTCAACTGAGGGCTCAAAACTGGTTGAATTTTTTATTTTTTTTTTTCAATAAAAGTGTGCAAATTGAATCCCAAGGGAAAAGCGAGACCCATCCCAAACAAACTTTGCCAAAGAGATTAGATTTCAAGTAATAACAGAGTATATAATAGAGAAGATTTGCTTAAAGGGTTGCCAAGGATAAGTCATTTCAGGAAGGAGAAAAGCTCACTAGGTAGTGGAATGAATAGAGAAGGAGATATTATGACGATGGGAAGAAAGGGAAATGTCCATGAAATGAAGCTGAAGAGAGAAAGAGAACACAAATATAGGAAAACAGGCTAACACTTGTAATGGAGAACTGGGTAAACAGTATTAAAAAAAAAATAATCCACTCTTACTTGTGCATATAATTAAGGAAATTGGCTTAACTGTTCTTGCCATCCATCTGCATGCGCCTGTCATGACCGTTAGGTCAACCGAACCATACCGTAATGGGGTGGTTCAAAGAATGATTATTTCAAAGCTGCAGGTATGAGTATTTGCCAAAGCAAACGGGAAATTACGCCGTGTTAATATTAGCACTGAAATGACTTGCCTTGTCCTCCAGTCAGGAAATGGAAACAATGGCACGCAACTTTATGTGACCAACAAAACTTAATTGCCAATAACAAATAATCCCAGGGAACTGTTTAAGAACAATTGATGGATGCTAACTGGGAGATTGCATCACTTTGAATCACAAAAGTGTGTATGGAAATAGACATGTTGTTGGTTATTCCAAAGATAGAAAATCG
Organism: Dromas ardeola; assembly: GCA_013398915.1. NCBI lineage: Eukaryota > Metazoa > Chordata > Aves > Charadriiformes > Dromadidae > Dromas > Dromas ardeola. Next base: position 809,098 of record VYZM01015025.1, on the reverse strand, counting down.
TAGTGTCACTGGATAAGCTGTTTGATATAACCAAGCAAGTATCTTCAGTTAGGGGGAAGGGGACTTTATGGTGATGTGGAGGGAAGAAGAACCAGCATCTGAAGCATGGTGAGAAGGCAAAATGATTGATGAGGGAGGAAACAAGGGAATTCGGAAATCTGATAAGAAAGCTGGCAGCAGAGTTTTGGCTGTGCTCTTTATAACCTTAGAATTGCTCAGAAATTGAATAGCTTGTTATTTTGCCAATATTAGTGTTAGGCTAGCTGGTCTGCCCCTTCCTCCCTGATGGGTGAACTTTTTATGATGTTTACTTTTTTCCAGCTCTGCTGCATCACTGCATCATTTTCTCTGTCTCCTCAGACGATGGGTAACTAAAGATAGTAACTCTTTCTTACGCAGTTCCTTGACAGCTGGCAGTAAATGACCCATGTCGCTGCAGATATATTTTTGGTTCAGTTATTCTGTCATTTGTGTTTCGCTAATCCTAACTCTTACTATCTGCCAGGCTCCTGCTCCCTTCACCTGTGCAGTGACTGCAACTGTCCAAGGTTTCCCTCATTCCCATAATTTACCATGACCTGAACTTTTACAGGGCTCTTGTGTTGTTTTTTTTTTTTTATTCTGTCCTCGCTCCATTTCTTTCACTTCTGTGTATTTACATTGGATTTCTAAAGCCTTTGAAAAACCTCCGCTTTGTGAACTGCCCTGCAGCACTCCTTGCCAGCCCTGCTTTGGAGGCAGTGGAGAGAAATGCCGCTCCTGGGGTGTTGTTTGGATTGGTTCTGCTCAAAACCTTCAAGAACACCTGGTAAGTGTGGCCAAAATGGTGCTGTTTATTGGTGGTGAGTGCATACCAGCAAAACATGTGCGATACCTCCTGCTGGTGACGGAAAAAAGGAAAACCACTTTGATGAAGTATTAAAAGATTGTTTTACTTTTACAGATTCCACAGAAAATTCAGTACAGCCAGAAACTAAAATACTGCTCTGTATACAATGGCAGTATTGACGCTGGTTTACTTCAGGCATGTAGCGTAGGCACTTTGGATCACACCCCCGTCTTTCTTGGTCTCTTTCTTGACTATATAGGGAATTTGGTCAGCTAACTTTGGTCTTGAATCACACCCACAGCAGATGACTAACGCTGCCCTAAACAGAGATTTGTACTATAAACGCTCATCATTTCCACTGAATGGATCTAGTGCTTTTTTTCTTGGCAGACGTGGTGCTGGCGGTACCCGGAGGCGTAACACAGGTGGCTTTGGCCAGGGGGGTGGCTCCCACCCATCCCTGCCACTGTAGAAGACGAGGAAAGCTCTCCTGTCCTGGGACAGCACGGCTGGCCAGGCAGCTTGGATTTGTTACTGGTACCCTCCCTGCTCAGTGGCTCCCCTGGTGGCCGGTGCTTGTGGGGGCTGGCTACAACCTGGCTTCCTCCATCTACCCCCATGCATTTTTTTGGGTACCAACTGATGTGGAGCAGGAGTGGCTCCCTGCTGGAGAAGCTGGCAAGAGGGATGGGAAGGGATGGTGGAGCTCGATGGGGCTCCCCCCGTGTGCTGCGCACAGCCTGTGGGCAGCAGCCGCTGCACAGCTCATGTTGCCGGGGGAGGATGATGCCCTCCCCTGTGCCACCTTAGCTAGTATTTATCCCAGGTTTTTTTCAACGTCCACCTCATAGTTTCAATTTTTCTTACATCAAGATCTTTGTCTTTTGCTTATTTGTCCAGTTTTCCATAGCACGCTTAATGGTTGCGGAGTCACATCGTTGGTCTTCATCCTCCCCAGGAGGGGCAGAGCCCTGCCCGAGCACTCACCACCCTTTTTCAAGCCTCGAGCACGCTTCCTAGAGAGGAACCACGTGCAAAAAGAGTTTCTGTGTGAACTGTGAGTTTCTCGATGTGCCCGTTCAATGCTGAGGCTGCCCGGCTGCTGGTGGTGCCCGGGGGGAGGTATTCGGGGGGGCTGCTGGGAGTGCAGCCGAAGTGAGGTGCCCGTTCAGCAAAGATCGCCAAGCAGCTCCCCCCCAAGGGTGTCTCCCAGCCGGTCCTGGCCCACTTCCACCGGCTGATCGCTTTTCCAGCAGTGTTGTCACACCTTCCCATTCGCCTTTCGCCCAGCCGGATAGGTTTTCAAGCTCTTTGTGGCAAGGATGTAATTATTTAAATTGCTCTCTGTAGTTACAAGCAGGCTATAAAACTAATAACTTGAAACAGTGCCCTAGCCTAGATAATATGCCCTGGAATCTGAAAAGCTAAACTCCAGCGCAGGTAGATTTGTAGCTGGTGTAGATATGCTACCAAATTTCTGCTGAACCACCAAAATGCCTGAAATGCTTCTGAAAAGCTTTCTAGTGCACTCGGGTCCTTCCCCTGCGTTGTCCCGTTGTGTTTTAATGGGCAGGGCTGTGGCAATGCTGCAGCAGCGCATTTGAAGCTCGTGTCTGACCCAGGGGTGGGGGCTGCAAGGGGAGTGATGTGAGGAAGGGCATGGCTGTTGCTCATCAAACACTTTAAAAAAAAAAGTCCCTTGAACATAAATCCAAACCAAGCTTTTGAATTGAAAATGAACTCAGCGTAAGTTCGTTTGTTGAGTCAAAACTAACGTGGAGAGAGAAAAAACCCTAGAAGGTCGTTGAAATACGACCTGTTCAGACTTTCCAGCTGTAAACTGCTGGGATTTTGGAGCCTGATGGGACTCGAAAGCGTTGGCGGTGCCGCCGGGTGGCACACCGTGTGCCAGCTGGGCTCTGCTCACCTGTGCCAGCCCAGCGGCGAGGGGGCTTGCCAGAAATAGAAGCCTTAGTCTTTTGCCAGCTTGTATAAATGCTGACCCCGGCAGAAAAAAGAAGAATGTTGTCCTTTTTCCCCCCACCTGTGAGCCATCAGGGAAAGCCAGAGGCACTCACTCCTCTTACAGCTGCTGAAGCCGTGCTTCCCTTTGAAGGCTGCCTTCCTTATCAGCACAGCTCTGCCAAGTGGCTGGTCATATTGGGCGATACATAGTGTTTGAGGCTGCGGCGTTGAGATCACAGAGCTCAGAAATAAATGCGAGCGCCTAAGAACAGGCAACTGCGGCCGCCTTCTTATTTCATTGAGTCACCTGGTACCTGATCCTTACGGCAATGAGAACTGAAGATTCAAATGGGCAGGCAACTCAATGTGCAAAACCCCCTCTATTCCATGTAACAGCAAGCAAAAACCCGGCTTTTTGGACTAGATCCACCGAATGCTTTGAAGCAGGGCTGGAGGAGCAGAGGACCAAGGATGAGGAGGTTATAAATCCCTCTTCCCGTCCCCGTTGCTCAGCCTCACTCTCTGTGCCTGCACGGCAGCTAAACCACCCACGAGCTCTGGAAAGTGCTTTCTCATTTTGCACACTCGCCTTTTCAGAGAGCCGAGCTCCCGCACTTGCAGCCTGGCCAGCAGAGAAGGTTCAGGGCGGCTCTCAAGAGCTGGGTGTTTCCACATCACGCGTCGTGGATGTGAAAAAGCAGCCCTAACCCAAGTCCCCAGCAGGAAACCTTTCTTACTCATGCTCTGCTCGCATGACACTCTGCCCTGGCAGCCAAGCTCATGGAGAGCAAACGCCTCTGCCAGCCGTAGGGATGGGCTCCAGGTGTGAGAAAGCCCGTGGGCTGCGTGCGAGCACGGTGCTCTCGCAAAGGGAAAGGAGGCTCGGGAGCTACCTGGTGTGTCTGGGGAGGCTTAGCCATGTGGTCCGAGACAAGCCGCTTTCACTTTGCTTCAGCCTTCCCACCCGAGAAAAGAGAATAATATTTGCTCGCCGACCTCGCTGGGGTGTTGGGAGACGGCAATGAATGTCTGCACAGTGCTGCAAACATAGAAGGTGTTATAAAAATGTGAAGCCTCTAGGTGCCAAACAGTATATTTGAACATTGCAGGAAAGGGAAATGCGGCGCTCAGACAGCTGTGGGGCGAGCAAGACAGGTTTATTGCAGACAGGAATGCTGAAACTCGCAAATAGAGGGGGTGCCAAAATGCATTTATTAGGAGGTGATGGACTGCAGGCACTCCATAAAGCACGCCCCTGCTGACCGGTGGCACCAGGCGGCAGGACCAGAGGGGTGAATGTGTAACCTGCCCAGGCTGCCACGTCCGTAACCCGGCCAGCACGCTGATCTGAGGCACCGAACCTTTGGGAGGGTGCAGGGCAGGGGCGAAGGAGCGTGGAAAGGAGGCTGATGTTTTCTGCAAGTCACCTATGAACAGAGCCAGAGTGGTAAAAGCGGGTGCTGCAAGCCCTTGCCTGCAGATGCTTGTCAACGCTGTTATCAGGCATGCGCGAGAAGCATTCGTGTTCCCGCAAGGGTGGTGAACGCTGCAAGTGCCACCTCTTCGCCGCCGAAGGCTGTGACCTACAGGGCGGGCAGGTCACTGCTCCCATGGGTCATGCTGGCCACCGCGCTGCATCTCCAGCCTGCCCCGAGGGGTGCGGAGGGGGACAGGCACTGTTCCCCCATCCTGCTTTGCCCTGGCAGGACCGGCTCTGCGGGGCCAGGGTAACAGTGCGGTCACAGCCTGAAGCAACAAAGTTTGGCCCAGGATATTTGCCAGGGTACCCAGGTCAGGCATGGCCATGGCTGGCAATGTGCCCAGATGGCCAAGAAGGCCAATAGCACCCTGGCCTGCATCATGAATAGTGTGGTGAGCGGGACTAGGGGGGTGATCGTCCCACTGTACTCGGCACTGGGGAGGCCCCACCTCGAATAATGGTGTCCAGCTTTGGGCCTCTCACTACAGGAAAGACACTGAGATTTTGGAATGATCCCAGAGAAGGGCAATGAAGCTGGTGAGGGGTCTAGCGCACAAGTCTTATGAGGAGCATCTGAGGGAGCTGGGGTTGTTCAGCCTGGAGAAGAGGAGGCCGAGGGGAGACCTTATCGCCCTCTACAACTACCTGAAAGGAGGCTGTAGCGAGGCGGGGGTTGGTATCTTCTCCCAAGTAACAGGGGATAGAAAAAGAGGAAATGGCCTCAAGTTATGCCAGGGGAGGTTTAGACTGGGTATTAGGAAAAATTTATTCACCGAAAGGGTTATCAAGCATTGCAACAGGCTGCCCAAGGAAGTGGTTGAGGCACCATCCGTGGAGGTATTTAAAAGACGGATAGACGTGGTGCTGAGGGACATGGTTTAGTGGTAATTTTGTCAATGTTAGGTTGATGGTTGGACTTGATGATCTTAAAGGTCCCTTCCAACCTACACAATTCTATGATTCTATGATTCTATGGGCATGTTCTCCTCCTGTGAGGGGTAATGTGGTGTCAACAGCAACTTCACAGAGTGGATGGTGCTGGTTGCAGGGAGTGCCCCAACAGCAGTTCATTGACGTGTCCATGCCTTCTCCCCAACCATTGCAGACCTTTTAAAAGGGCAGAAAATACTTTGTAGGGAGGGGAGATACGGTGACGCTCTATTGTATCAAGATACACTAAGTCAGATGTTCAAAGGGAGAGGGAGAAACTCTGAGTTAATGTTGTTACAGAGCCGTTAGCCCTGGGTCGGTTTGTTAGCAGAATGGCTTTTCCCCAGCAGGGCTTGGCAGCGCAGCCTCCCCATAGCAACTGACACAAACAAAGCCCAGGGCTGCAGAGAAGTGATGACTGAAAGGAAAGGGTAAGGGAACAGCCAAACTATTTTTATATTTCCAAACTACGCAGCAGCTATTTTTTACTTTTGCATGCTAAATTCTCATTGTGGTACATTTTCTTGCTGGATGAAATCCCTTCGCTTTCCTCTGCTTTTCTCTTAGCTGAAATTCCACCTATTTGCCTGAAGAGCTCCACAGTTTTTGAGCGAATGCTTCTGTGCACCCGTATAATATTCGTTTCCCTACTGTGCATATTAATTAATAGTTTAAGTGTGTACTCTTTGTCCCTCACCCCAGCATCCACCAGGTCCCTCCCAGAAGAGCTGGGATGTGCGTTGGGTGAGTGTGGGCCCCCTCCCTGGGTTACTACATCCCTCTGAGGGCTGGGCACAGCCTGCTGGCCCCCAGGCTGTGGGGAATCCCTCATGGCTCCATGCCACCAGGTGCCATCTTAGACATCTCTGGTCCTTCTGCCCCTTGGAGGCCTTCTCCCCATGATGAAGTTTGGGCGCAGGCAGCGGGGGTGGTGGAGGGGAGGAAGGAAGGCCGTTGCCTGCCCTCCTATGAGCCACATGGTCCAGAGGATGCTCAGCATCTGTGCTGGCTTATCTGGGGTACAAGGGTTGCTGTTAAGCACGATAGCAGTTGCAATAGCAATTAGGTGTAATTACCGTGTTCAATGAGACGTTGACACTGAAATCTGAGAACACCAAGCCCGTGGACATAGGTGAAGGTACCAGACTGTCCATAGCTGTTTTGGAGAGGCACCCATGAGCATGTGCACCCAAAATCCTGGTGGCAAGATCAGTGCTCCAGGGACCCAGCACCTCATGCCAGCAGGCAGACACCGAAGAGCACCTTGGCAAACCCCACGGTGAAACAGGTCTTCCTCAGTGATGAAGGAGGATGACGGCCTTGGTGTAGCAAGAGCTGTGTAGGAAATGTCTCTCCTCTCCACAGACTCCTGGAGGTGATGTAAATGCTCTCTTTGAGAAACAAAGACCCTCTGGCTGCTTTTTATGAAATGTGAGAAGGGAAGAGATCGGTCTCCTTTTCACATCCAGCCTGAGGGCAGGAGTTGGGCCAGGCATCTGAGGCTGAGGGCTGCCACGCGGGGGTGGGATTTGATTCACCTACCTTTACATGTCTATGCTATGGCTATCTCCACTGGCCCATCACCCAGGGCTCCCTTTACTGGAAAAGGGAGAAACGGGTGTGTTTTGGGCATGAGTCAACTGGCCTAGTTTTGCTTTCTGTCTTAGGGTAAGGTGAATTGCTCTGGATTTTCCTCTTCCTTTCCATTGGCTGTAAAGGGACGATTAGCTCAGATGAACTTGATGCCTCCAGTGGGTCAGATGAATTGCCATCCCGGGTTAGTTACTGAGTACTAGCTGCCAATGTACCCTCCCCTAGCCTGGGAAAACAAGATAATTTCAGTTAGCTTTACTCAAACTGCAAGAAAACGTGTAGGGATCCCCGAGTTATGGTAAGCTCTTTTTTATTACGGTGTGAAGAAAGGAGAAATTCAGTGGCTCAGAAACCAAAGGCCAGCTGTGAGGAAACCAGTGCTGCCGTGCTTCCTGCTGTTAATCTGATTTTTCTGTTAAAAGATTCTTCAAGTAATTTGGTGGAAAGGGTTTTCCAGTAAATTGCAAAAACACAAAGCAAAGTGAAGGAGTTTACTTAAGAGGTAGCTATCTCTTTTTGGCTTTCAATTGCTTTTACTTTTCCGGTAGCTTTAAACATCAGGATGAAAGTGATAGCTGTAGTACAAAGAAAGGAGGGTGGTATCCATGCTTACTTGTGCTGCAGCTGTACTTTCCCATCGGGTAAGCTTGGTTTAGGACAGCACTGTGTCAGGCAGGGTGCAGACGGTTCCTATCCTAATTCATCACAAAGGTTGTAGCAGTGGCTGGTGGTCATCATACGTTTGATATTTTTCTCCTGGAAACTCCTAGAGGAACAACGGCTTCCTTCAGCAACCAGCCATCGGGGCCAGATGTGAAGCCCTGACCTGGAAAGGAGCCTTTGTTGGGTGGTAATTTATAGCCAAGTTTGTACAGCTATGGCTGGTGTGACGGACGTCATACCAGCTCCTGCTGCAATCATCTTGCAGAAATTTTTCTTCTTACTGGAAAATCTTTGTTTATGGTGATGCTAATCAAAGCAGTACTTCTCTCTGGGCTTATAATACGCTTGGAGGTCAAGTTTCAGCATGCAGTATGTTACATGCTAACTAGGTAACTGAACGTATGAATCAACAGAAAAATTAATGAGATTTCAAACGTGGAGACAAGTTAGAGCCGCTTCTTTACACCTATATGAAAATTTGGCTTAAAAAAACCACCCCCTAGGTACTTGCCAGGGGTTATAGCTGCTTGCTCAGTGCTTGTTAAGCAATCCGGTAAAGTACTTTGCGTTCCTACCTGCCCTGGCAGAGCCCTATCAGCTGAGACATCCACAGGGTGTCTGCAGCCTGGTGGTGTTCGGAGGAAGGGCTCATTTCTATTTGGGTGGGTACGTGTAGGAAATAAAAGAACAATAACACCATTCTTCACATGTCTGATAAATCGGACCTTTGTTCTCTCCTCCTTGATGTGCTGGAGGAAAGTCACTGCAAGTGCCATTGTTTTCCCCAAGTGTTTTTAAAGGGCTTTAGTGTTTTTCTTTCCTCTGCTTTAATTCAACGGATTTGCTTGCTTTCAGAATATTTCAGATGGAAATGTTCAAGGGGAAAGCTAAGATACTAACTCTGTTTTGCTGCTTGCATTAGGAACCACCTCTGGAAGCCTTCTAGGCTCATTGGTTTGCACAGTAAGACATGTCTGAAAACTATTGGTCAATGATTTCAACCTAGGGAGTCTGTGAAGGGGTTGAGGCAGTCGGATGGGGAAACCCATCCCTTTATGCCTATTAGCCTTTGCTCTGTAGGCCAGGCTGGGGCAGACCGCCTGCCCACTCTCCCCTTGGCACAGTTCGGATGACCAGTGCCATTGAAGCAGGCTATAATTAAGCAGTTTCTAGTTTCAACAGAAGAGTGCCACAGATGTGAAAGGGTGGTCCTGCTGGAAAGCTCACATTCATGCTAATATTGTTGAAGTGAAGTTTTTTTTTGCCTTATGTGTGCTGCACATCCGTTACACATCCTAAAGCAATTATAGGAGAAAGAACCCATGAAAAGGGCTGCGTGCCCAAAACCTCACCTGTGTTTTCCAGCTATGTTAAGGAACCCGAGAAAGGCCATTTCCTCTCTCCACAAACCATTTTTCTTTGAAGGAAGCTATGTGTGGAATAAGAGGTGGTTTTTTTTCAGTGCCACTGCATAGTATTTAAGGAAAGCATTAATAACACGGGTCTCCTTCACAGGCCAGCTGAGGGACCGTTCAAGAAAAATCTGCCCTCCGCCCCTTCCCACACCATGGTATTTCAGGGAAAGGCGTTGTTTCCCTGGCACAAAAGCCATCTGTGCAGAGGATCACAAAGGATGAGACAACTTTACACCTCTGGCAATGTTCCTGTTGGCACTGTCACTGCAGCGCACTCTTGCTTTCCTGGCTAGTCTTACCTGGGGCAAATTTCTCTTCACTTCAGTGGCAGAAAGACCGAGTCATGTTTTAGAGGGAGAAAAGCAGCAAGGACATAGTTGTGGCTCTGTGGAGCACTGGAAGGAGAAGAGAAAACTGGTTTAATATCTGGAAAGTGATGGATCCTTCCGTCTGTCTATCCCCATAAGCCCTGAATCTCAGCATAACACAGAAATGTTTGCATTTCTGTGGTAAAGTGGTGGTTGCATGAGATGTTGATGGAGCACAGCAAAAAACAAAATGGATCTGAACTAAATCTTTTGGGACAGTGTGGGTTTGAGCTTGGAACTTGGAGTTATGAACATGTGCAGGCATGCTGGGCTGTGATGCAAGGCGCGACGTGAAAATACACCTAAGGTATTCCCCGGGAGTTTGTTAATTATTTATTGTTCTCGGCTATGATCTCAAGCAACAAGATCTGTGGAGATAAGGAAAGGCTTGCTTCCAAGAGGGCTGAGGGGAGAGTATGAATAAGAATGTGTTTCAAGAAGTCATTGACATATCCATTCAAAAGCTGCAGCACTTGGAGTGCCAAAAGGTTGGCAAGCTGCTAGCCTCAGGAGAGCGGGCCTCGAGGCTATTGCATGGGTGTAGGAAAGTCTTCTGAGGTGACGTGTCGGAACCGGACTCAGACAACCCAGGGTGAAAGAGAGGATGTCTTGGGGGAGGGAAAGAAAAATGAGACCTATGACTAGAGATGACTGGAAGGGGAAACAGCTCGCATGGGAGGAGTATGCAGGTAACAGGAGGCATTTTTCCAGGGTAAGTCTGTGAATGGGACTTAAGTGGATACTTAAGAGAGTCGTGTGGCTGAGCTGGTCAGACAGAAACAGCCCTTGTGCAAAACCTACCAGCTGGCCTCTTGCTGTTTAATTTTTGCAGGTCTCCAGAGGCAGGGGCAGGGTGCGTCGTGATGCAGGGAAGCAGAACCCTATGCAGAAAATATGGTAGAAAAGAGGAGCCCATGAGGTAGACGGTGCTGAGATGGAGATGCTCTGGCTACTTCTCATTTCTGATTTACTAGGAAAGTGGGAAAATATGAGCAGGGAGGCATTAGTCATACCCTTCCAGGTAGTCCCCAAATGCATTGGGTTACTGGAAAATTCACTAATAGAGAAATGGGTGATAACTTATAAACAAAGAGCTTTTAGGGCAGAAAGTCCCAGTTGTTAAATGATAATAATTCATGGGGTTTGTGACTATATGTTTTAAATAGAACACTGTGAAAGACAGATATGTGCACTGAAAAGATGTGCTATTCCCTCATGTTGGATGGCGCTGTAGGCATCAAAGAAATGAATGCTGCACAAGGGAAAATGTCTTCCCTGCCAAGTCTGCCAGCCCAAGAACCTCAGCTTTTGTGAGTCCATGTGGGGAAAAATTTCTAAAAATCAAATGCTTTATATATTTATTATCATATTTATTATCATCACCACTGTACACCTGTAGGGCTCTGTGGAACCGCAGTGACCAGACAGATGGGAAACCTCTGTCTTTCCTGAGCCTCTTGCAGGTGTCTCAATGGGGAACGGGAAACAGGAAAAATCTGTTGTGCTCAAAATTTCCTGTGGAAAAAGACAAAGAATAGCACGCAAAATAGAAGTATTCCAAGTCTTCCGGTTCTTTTAGTGGGATTTTTAAAAGAGCTTGATATAATCAGATATTCTTTCTTTTCTTCAGAATAAGTGGTTTGGACATGTCTTTGAAATCTCACTTTCATATTCTGTGTGCTACTTTATACTTAGAAACCTGAGTCCACGCTCTCTGACTGGAATCCTTTGCAGGCAGAATGTAGAGTGGAGGCTTGCAAATGCCCTCAATTATCTTTCAAAACCTGAGAAAAAGTTGGAGCTTCAACTACCCACACATCTCTGTGTTTTACCACTTATGTTATTGATGGATAGCACTGAGGAAGCGTGCCAGGATAGGACAAGCGATTAGAGAGGACCTGTTGAGTTACCCCATCCAGGTATATGCTCTCTTGTCTAACTCATCAAACTCCACGCTAAGAATAGGTGGATTATTTGATCCCATGATCCCATAGGAAGCCTTTTCCAGAATCTGGTTATCCCAATGATTTAAACATTTCATCTAATTTTGCAGTCTAAATATATGGATGGATAGTGTTTATCCACATGTTCTTATGATGGAATTGTGCGGGTACTTCGGCAGGTCTTCTTCCCAAGTCTTTGTGCCCAGCACACTTATAGACAGCAGCTGACTTTCTTCTCAGCTTTTGTTCTGCTAGTTTCCCAAGCCAGAGCTTTTAGCAAAAGTATTCTGGTAATACAGCCTTTTTTCTTCTGATTGTCCTGATAACTCTTCTCCATTGCTATTTTGTGTCCTTGGGAATTCATGCTAGGAACTGGAAGCAAGAATTGTACGTGCTATTGCAAGTGAGAGCTAACCAAAAGCTTGTACAGTGACATTAGTATGACCCTTCCTGAGGTATCGCTGACAGAGATACCTCTTTGGAAGCATTTTAAGGCTGAAGTTGCCTCTTCACAGCTGCATCATGTTACCGCTCACAACTAACTGCCCGTTGCTCAGGGGAAAAAGCTCTGTTGCTGCTAGCTGATGAGTTCCTTGCTTACAGCAAAAAATAAGTAGTTCCCAAATGTATGAGCTTGTTTTTTGTGCTACTGAGTTTCCTCCCTTTTTTGTTACTTTGGTTCACAAGGTCCTCCTGTAACATGTTCTAACCCTCCGAATTGATGTTGCTTCCCAGTTTTGTGTCATCAGCAAATTTTATTAGCACATGCTGACGTTCTGAGCCAAGGTTATGAGAAAAAATATTGAGTAAGATCAGTCTTGGAAACAGTCCTGGGGAAGGAGCCTCTGTTGCTCTGACTCTTCTCCCCACTGCCTGGGGCCCTATCTCCTTAGCCAGGGTTTTGCCCATCTCAGTCACCTCCTTCTCCAGGTAAGCTCATACCTTGCCCTGCAGCCTTTTTGGAACCCAGAGAGGAGACGTTTATCCCAGATCTGATATCTAGAAAATCAGATATCAGATTTGACAAGAATAATCCACCCTGTGGTGAACCTGCCTCGAATCTTACCGCATCCACCTCCGTGCCTTCAGCTAGCTCCATGTTTGTTTTCCTCCTTTAAAACACACGCGGGGGACTTGCTTGCAAGAAGTTGAGTCCAGCAGGCTCACAGCTGGACACATGTGTATTTTTACCTAGGAGGGAGGATGGGGAACAGCCCGGGTGCCAGCTTCCCACCGCCTGCGTGGCTCTGCGCTGGGTTGTGGCTGTGGTCACGCAGCTGCGCGGCCGCTGCCCTCCCCGCGGAGGTCCACCCTGCAGCTGCACACATCGCCTTTCCCCTGTCCTTCACAAAGGACTCCAGTCCCTCCTGTTTAATCACACGTCTCCATCCCTGGCTAGATGGGTGTACTCGAAATACGTCCCGAAACACTCAGAACCACAGTTTAAGCAACGCTCGTATGAAACGGTGCTTCGCTGGTGCCTGTAGTGCCACAAGCCGCACCGTTTTCCCTGCATTGCTGAGAGTCTTCTAGGAAAACTTCAGGCAAGAGCTGACTTTTTAGTTTTTAAAAACCAGCAGAAATAAGACAATTAAGATGAGTAACTGCCAGTTATTTCCTAGAAGACACAGAGAACCACAAGTTTTTCAGGTCGTATCCAGGACAGTGTTTTATTTCTGTATCAATTTTCGTCACAAGCAATCCATCAAGCAAAGAATCTGAGGAAATTTACTTTCAGAATGCTTTTGATTTCAAAAACCAACCCCTAGCCCCAGTCTTCACTTTAACATGAAATAGAGACAAACAAGCACATTGCAAGTCTCCTTGCGACGCGTGATTTTACATTGCAGCATCTTTTACCACAACAGGGGCACCAATCTCCTTCCAGCGGCAGCACACCCGTCTTGATGCTCTCTCCCATTTGTTTTGTGCTGCTGCAAAGGCAGATTTAACCTTTCCCAGATGTATTTTCCAGCATGCAGACACACACACACAAATGGTTTGCCATTTCCTAAATTACCGGCATCACCCTGTTGCTCAGTGACAGTCTCAGGTTGCTTTTCTGTCAGAGCAGATGCGGAACGGGGTCAGCACAGACCCCAGAGCACACACGTACACGAGTGGCCCCACGACCAGCATGGCCACCCCAAGCGAAATCCCTGGCACTCGGCAGGCTGGCTGAGATGGAAGTGGGGTTTGGAGACGGTGGGTCCTGCATTTTCCCTCCCGTCCCCGTAACACTACTCCGAATTGCAGGAGGTCCTGGTCGGACAGCACTGTTGCAGCCCTGCTTCTAGGTGGGGACGTCATCTGGATGATGGCTCTGCAGGCTTTGTGTTGGACTGTGCACAGGGAAAACAGCCCACAGGTGTCCCTTGGGGGCTGGCAAGGGGATGCCAGTGCTGTAGGTCTTTCTGCTGCATGAGCAGCATCCCCGTTGTCTGGGTGCATGCCCATCCCATCCTGCCCACCTGGTGAAGTTGTGATTGACTTTGCCCTTTACCAAGAACGAATACTGTTAAGTTATGGTTGGTGGGTAAAAGTTTCAATGGCATAGCTATCAGGAGCATGGAGAAAAGTCACTCTGTCCATTAATGAAGTGATAGTCATGAATTGCCACTTGAGATGTACTAGCTATATAGGGTACAACTAGCTGTATAAGGCATAACCTACCTTGTTTGAGGACCCATACTTGGCTACGCTGACAAACGCTTTCTGGTGCAGACGAGCACTAACTGTGTCAAGAAGTCCTGTGGTGTTTCAGGGCAAACACCAACGACATTTTGGTCCCCAGGCAAAGAAACCTCCTCTTCTCCCACTGCCATCAACCCGAGGTGGCACCAGCCAAGCCCTGGTAACCGGGTCTCACACTCCTTGCACAGCTGCAGAGGCTGTTGCCTTCCTAACCCTAAACTGATTAGCAGTAAAACAGTGAGGAGATGTGGTTTGATGTTTTCCAAGCAGTCGACATGTTCTTGGTGCTTGGTAGCAACAGCTCATTGCTGATCCGACAATCCAGGCTCAGCTTTATTCCATGTGCATTGTTCTCCCCGCACTTACGTGCTCTGCACCACTGCCACCCTTCGAGGCACGCCAAGCTGCCATGGCTCAAGCTCATCCCCATGGGGCACTTCTAGCAATGCAGCTGGCGTGGTTGGTGCTGAGTTGTCCTCTGCAGGCATGTGCCTGTGTGTGTCCGTACGTACGTGCTGCCTGCTGCTCTCTGCAAGGGGAGAGGGAGCTCCTGGGCACCCGGGCAGCCTCACGGTTGCGAGTGGGCACAGCTCTGCTGGCGGCTGGCTGAGAAACAGCAGGGTAACCTGCAGAGCGGGTGGTTGCTCGCCCATTCTTGTAGACATACACCTGAGCAATGCGGGGAACCAAATCAGTGCTCACCGAGTCACACTCACCATGTCCTTTTCCTACAGTCAGTGTTCACTGAGAGATTAACACATCCCCAATTGAAGGAAATGAAGCAAACCCACCTGTTTCAGCCCAGCTTACTCCTGATTGCCCAGTATTCATGTCAGGTAAGAGGGACGTAACTTGTTTAAACCTTCACATAAAGGGGTAAGCACACCAGAGGGAGTGCTGTTTGATGCCTGGTTGGGAAAAAGGGCAGGGAAGGACATATGATACAGTCATCAGGCCTACCTGGCACTATGGTACAAGTCCAAAATAATTTCCAAAGAGCCAAACCAGTCACGAACAAAGAGAAGTAGGAAAAGCTGCTTATGTCAGTGAAACAGGACTGTCAACAATTACATTTTTGGAGAGGCAGAAAATAATCACTCTGTTCTTGTTACTTCTAATTTGCTAATTTTTTATAGACCTGTAATAAACAAAAACATTTAGTACATATATATGGTCCTTTTGTTACCACTTTTGGGCTACATAAAGTAAGATTTACCTCATGCGTAAGGACGTAGTACCCTTTCCAAAGGAATACATTTATGTTTATGCTTGGCATCTCCCTCTCTTTGTGTCTCCATTACCAGGTTATTTATGAGTATGTGGTATATTTTCTAATTAGGTACGTGTTCTAGTAGCTTAAAGGAGTGAGAACGGCTTTGTTTAGTAGTTGGTAATTAAAAGTGAGTTTTTCTTTGAGGAGAAAGAGGCTTCCCTTGAGCACCATTGCATATTTTTAAAGATGCAAGGAGGGAAGGTTCAGTGAGACGAGGCAGAAATCCTTGCTAACACCAGCTATAATGTTTTTAGGGCACACTGAAATTTAGATGTGCAAGTCAGTTAATGGAAACCACAGTGACTCCAAAGGCCAGGGTAAGCCACCTGTTGTGGTGAAGCCCACCAGCCCCAGCAGCGCTGGGCAGAGGTCCCCAGGGGGAACACCAGGTACCTTCATCCACAGGCACTGAGGATTCTCTGATATGATTCTATAATATAAACCCCTGGGAGCCCAGCCTGCGCCACGCACGGGCTCAGCTCTGACAAGGCAGCGTATTGCTGTGGTTTGAATGAAGATATGTTGATGATGATGATATTTGGTGAAGTAAAATGACAATCTGAAAGAGCTGCTTGAAAGATATAGCCCCCAAAATACAAAGTCCTGAGAGCAAGTAGGCTTTATCACTGCTCTCTGTAGTAACAATAACTCCCAGCTGGCTGCTGTAGCTTTCAGGCATTAGCTTACTATTCCCAGATCTCTGAAATTAAATCCAGTGTGAGGTATCAGGAATACAGACTCTCCACGCTCCTCTTTCAGCTGGAGACCCTGGCCCCTGCGATTCCAAGTCCTTGGATGGGGAGTGAGGATGGAGTGAGATGTGCCAGGAACTATTTATCATGGAATCATAGAATCATAGAATTGTCAGGGTTGGAAGGGACCCTAAAGATCATCTAGTTCCAACCCCCCTGCCATGGGCAGGGACACCTCCCACTAGATCAGGTTGCTCGGAGCCCATCCTGCCTCAGGATTGTTAACCAAGCCAGCATCAAAGGAAGCTTATAGCTAATCATTTGCGACATGCACAAGTGGCAAGGCTTTGATTGTACACTGAGGCACTTGTAATAAGAGAGATAAACAGTATTCACAGCAACTTCTTTTAAAAGTGCCTCACTTCGTATTCCCGGTAACATCCTAAATCCAGGGAAAGGGGTAACTTCCTGCAAAATAAATCATGAGATTTACAGCAGTTTTTAGAGGCATGTTCCTCAGTGCAGGTTTAAATCAAAGAATAAAGTGCAAGTCTGCTCCTGAAAAACTATCTTCTGTAGTATGGGAGAACATGGAGACTTAACTTGGTTAGCATGCACATAGGTAGCCTGTACTTCGGTCAGTGCTTAACTTAAGCATTGAGAAAACATCATAAAAGATGTAATATAGCAGTAACACTGGCACGCTTACCAATCAGACATTATACGATATCATTTGAAGACATTGCATAAGCTATAAAACAAGAGATAGCACCTAAGAAGTCATGAGAGGCAGCCCAAAGTCTACTAAGAAGTGATAATGCATTTAGTCTTCAAAGCTTACTAACTCTATCAATTTTACCCACACCTACTACAAATTTAGTGTCTGTTCCTCACTCACCTGCTCCCTTGTTGAGGGGAAAAAATAAATTTCCTGCTGTACTTTCCAGCTATTTGCCAGGAGCTCAGTACAGCCGTAATGAATTAAATTGAAGCCTAAATTCATCTCTTATTGAGGTACTGCAGGTGTTACCATTCCAGTCTCGAATGAAAGGGGTTCTTGAGAGTTTGCCTTTTGCTGAAGTTAAATTAGAGCTGGTGTTTCTGAAATTTGTGTGTCCAGTTGTGGATTGCTGCAGGCAATAGTACAGAAAATAAGTTATTTAAACACTTATTCACTGGAGGGGGGTTGGGGGTCAGAGATCTCTGTTTTTGTTCTGACCCATTGCAAATTTCTCGGGTTTATAATTTCTTCTTTTCATGTCTGAGCAGAGGCCTTTTCATTGAGCCCACCGAACAGGAGCCTGTTGAATAGTGATGCTCCACTCGTGCCGCTGAGAAACAAACCATTTGCTTTGTTGTTTCATTCTGCAGCTGAATCCCAGTATTTACCTTGCATTGCTGCTGGAGCAGAATATTCTATGGGGGAACTTCTTCTTCGGAAACGAAGAAATAAACGGAAATAATAAACCAAGTATATTTATGACTTTTCAGAGCTTGGATAGTTATTATACTGTGAAATAGTGACCTTAGTAGGTTTCGTTATTTGGCTGAGAAGTCATAAAAAAAAAAAATTACTGCAGAAAACAAGTCTGACTTGAACATCTGGAGGACGAGGAGTAGGAAAACAAATGAAAGGGCCTGCTGTATTCTGTGCCAGGAGGATTTGCAATCCAGAAAGAGATGCAAATGACTAAGGCTGAGCGATCTACTTTCTGTAAGCAATCAGCGTGACAGACTTAACCCCTTTTCTTGTTTGCAAATTATCCTGAAGTAAGGGCTGCTGCTTACAGATGTGTTTGCTATTTGCATACACTTTATGAATAAACTTCTGCTTGTGGGTTAGTCATGCGCCATTCAGCATGACTGTTGCTTGAGTGGTGGTGTTTGCAGGGCGTGATTCATCAGACCTGCGAGAGAGCTCTAAGGAGGGCTGCATGAGCATTCCTAGAAATATGTGTATGAATGCATATTCACAATTTGTGAGCATGTTTGTGATGCTTTTCATCTCTCTGCAAACAATCTTATTTCCAAAGAAAATCTTGTTTGCACCAAAAAAGTACTCTGTAATTAGTAACTTTTGGAATGGAAACGGTCATGGGAAACTTCTTGAAACCAATCACATCTGTCTATATATCTCTAGTAATCTGCCTGATATCAAGCAAAGTGGAAAGTGGCCAGCCAAGGGCAGAAAGGTACATACGGCAGTGGGTACAACCTGGTAATATGCTTACACGGTTCTCCGTGTTGGCCCCCGGAGACAAGTTCTTGGGCTTCAGTCACAAGGTGCTTCCCTGTGGGATCCATTATTTTTTCTTACTGCTGCAGACATACCTTCAGTCTGAGCAGTGCACTGCCCTGACACGGTCCAGGTTGGTCTCCTGAGGGATCTCTGCCCTCGAGGCTGCTGCAGCAGGGTTTGCTGCACTGCTGTGCTCCTGGCGTGGGGGGCAGAGGCTGTAGTATTGCCAGGTTTGCAGACCCATGGGTCTGGGTGACCTTGGTACGGGCTGCAAAACAGCATAGATGTGGAAAATCTGGGGTTGTATGGTGCCAGGTCTGGTTGCAGGACATGTATGTGCTTCAATATGAGTGCACTGGATATCCTAACTGCTTCAGGTCAAGTTATCATTTGGTGTGCACCGGGAGAAGGCTCAGTGTCCACATATTGTGTCCTCAGAAAAGACCCCCACCCCCTAACAATCCCAACTGCAAGGTGAAATGAGAGCTGCTTGACTCTCCCAGACTGGCAAAATGGCCCAGACCAAGTTACTGGTGAGTACAGAGCTGGAGATTTTGCTATTTGAGTGCAAAATAGTGACAAAAATGCCATTTTGCTTCCCTTCTCTTGAAGTACCCTACAGCTGACCCCTTTCTCCTGGCAGAAGACCTCTGGCCTGGCAAGGCAGCGGTCGGGGAAATGGTGGGGTGCGGGTGCCTCGTGTGTCAGCGGCCCCTGTGGGGAGGGGGGGAAACATGAGCAGGGCTGATTTCCCCAGCGTGGGGGCCGGTCCCCACAGATGGTGCCACGCAAACGGGTTCTGCTGTTTTGGGTGAGAGGCACCATTGCCAAAGATGATCCCTGGGATGGAGCAGCCCCAAGCAGCCACCCCAGCCAGGAGCGTGTCCATGCTGCATCTCGCAAGTGTGAAGATAGATGCGGTTCCCAGCCCCTGGGATTTTTCAGCCTGGTTGGAGACGTGATGTAACCAGGGCTCTCAGGCTATTTACAAGTTTAATGATCACTTTAAAAAATATAATTTATATCAAATGCAAACTGTCTGTGCTTCCCAGGTGCCTCCCTTCCCTCAGCCTAATTTTCATTAAGGAAACATAATCAGTTCTGCCTGAGGGTGTCTTTTCGGGGCAATGGGAGAAGGGAAAAAGAAGCCAAGGAAGATCCTTTCTTTTTCCAGTTTTGAAGCATGAGAAGGCAAGGAAACAAAACACATGCTAGGGGATTTGTCCTAGCCCCAGCATTCCCCTTATCTTTCTTTTTCTGCTGACTTCCTGCTCTGAATGCTTTGGCAGCTCGTAGGACAGCGTCTAAACTTTGCAAACATGAAGGAATTCAAATGGAACCCTGGACGTCACCGCATTTTCCAAGTTGGCCATAAATCACGTTTTGTTATGGTTATTCTCTTGTGAGGGAGAACATGTTCAAGGAGATAAGAGCCTGGAGGAAGGAGAGGCAGAGGGTATCTCAGAAGAAAAGAAACACCAGTAGGAAAGACCTAATGAGAAATGTTTTGACAGTCTCGATTGAGCTGAATGGCCATTGAGGAACTGGTGTGAGTTCTCGTTGTTGCAGGGACACCGCCCCACCTAATTTTAAGTAAGTTTGCTTTGGAGCTGGAAGAGAGCTCTTTCCCTTGCCATTCAGATTTTGTATAACTGAAAGTGGGATTTTCCCGGTGAGGCACTATTTTCCAACCACAGCAGTGTGGTGATTCATCAGCCAGATACTCAGGTGATATAAATAGCCATAGCCTCCACCAGCTTCAGTGATCTTGCACTGACTTACATCAGCACAAGAAACTTGGGGTGGAAAGTTCCCATCAGTTTGCCCAGTCTCTACCCCAGCCGCTGCCAGCTGGTCTCTTTGCCGTACATGAGTCCTGGCTAGAGTTAGGAAGAGTTACAGAGCTACCCCAAGGAAACTGGAAAACTCACTTTCTCTTTGTGAAAGGGAGGCACAGCTTGGTTTCCTCTCAGGCAGCTTTTTCTTATATCCAACATGTATCTTCCCTTCCCTCGCTCTTGGTTTGACCCCGTTTTTCTCAGTTGCTGGTGCTGTTTGGATATTTGGGATGTGGGATGTTCTGCTGGTCCTCCACAACAAAACCGGGCATGAAGGGAGTCTGCTGGGGAGTTCCTCCAGAGATCTGAACCCTGGATTCAGCTGTGGATGTAACGCTTTTAAAAATTAATCTTTTTAACTGGGGATGTGGCTGCTTGGCTGGTGGGAGGTTAACCTGAGGAACAGCTCTAGACAAGGAGGTAATTATATTTATTCCTTGGCTGCATTGTGTGGAAAGCAGATGAGGGATAAGTGGCTGTAACTACCTACGCAGTGTGCAACGTGTCACTTGTATTTTACATCAACAGGAGCAAGGTTGGCCGAGCCTGGACCTGTTGCTTTGGCTGTCCTTGGGTTTCCAAGCAGCTTCCAGCCTTCCACTTTTCTACACTTGGCCATCATATTTCATAAGAATAACACCCAATCACTGTGTTAAATGGTGTTCAGAGGTGTTTTTGCTTCCCCTGGTACACTATTATTTGCTCCGTTATGATGCCACATAATGGAGAAGGGTGAACAACTGTTTAGGAGGTGTTTGTTATTTTTGGATGTATTCAATGAGGCATTTTGTGCATCCCTGTTATACTCGGGCCTCTCAGGAGAGGAGGGATGCCTATAATTTGGCTGAACTTCTTACTTCCCAGTGAATGATGGCTTCAATAATCTCCCCGAGGTCCAGAAATAAAATACAGTGAGACCTGTTCTCTTTAAGCTGGGTTTGGAAAAAAAAAAAAGAAAAAAGAAAAATAGGGAGATCGCCAGCAGGAATTTGGATTTTGGGAGAGTGGGAAACCACCATGTATCCCAAATATAGGCAGCCTGTTATCACTATCAACGATCCATATCAAGAATGCAGTGGTTACATTAAATGGGGCCTCGTCAAGCAACTCATGTCCCTTCATGTGCTCGGAGCTAGGAGCCTGGCTGCTCACCACCTGGACGGAGAGCACTGGTGTGCTGCCTCCTCACTTTGGGCTTTCTGGGCTTGACAGAGAAGCCAATGCTTGGAGCTTGCTTCAAGGATGAGGCAGTCCCAAGGCCTGGCCACAGTGGAGGAGCAATCTCAGCAAGGACCCTCACAAGCGATGCACTAGAGTCTTCAGCCCTACATGGTCTTTGCTCTGCGCTGGGGTTGCTTCTCCTGTTGAACGCCCTCCATTAAACATCTTCAAGTTACCCCGCACTCATTGTTGAGGTGTTCCTCAGACATTTTTTCTCATTTGCTTCGGTAATGTTATTTCTACCTGCCAAAATCATGCTCTCAAAATTGAATCAATGGGGCCACCACTTGAAAGGGATTGAATTGCTCTCCTGTGTCCTGGGTCCACCTTGCTTGGTGAGGTTGCCTTCTCTGTAGGATGGAGGTGGAGCAGCACTCTGGGTGAGCTGAGCTGAGCCAAAATGAGCATCACAGAGCCCTGAGCAGCTCCCAGGTGAGCAGCGGTGACTCCCTGCAGCGATGCAAGCCTGGAAGTTGGCTCACAAACAGGAAACTTTGGGAGCTGCTGCCAGGGCAGTAACGGTCGCGGGGAGTCAGTACAGCTGCCGCCGGTCCCCCAGCAGAGGGGCAGGGCCAGGAGGCTTGAGCTGCTACCGGGAGAAGGAGGAGGAAGAGGAGGAGGAGGAAGAGAAGTTCACTAGGTGGCAGTCTGCTCTCTGCCTGCTGGTGGGAACATGGGCGAGTGGGGTTGTAAAGGGGCCTGGGAGCAGCTTTGCACAAGAGTCCTATGGCTGGGGGGGTCAATACTGGCGGTCATCCTGGGAGCCACAGCGTAGCTGGTCTCGTTTGCCAGGAGCTCAGGCAGGTGACTGACCGCACAGGAGCCTCTGCTCTCTCCAGCACGGCAGAGCCTGTTTCTAAACCTTGGATCTGTGGGAGAAAGCTCAAACTGATGACCAGAATATGCCTGCAGAGTTAATAAACCAAATCAACTGAACAGCATTAAGTTCTAGAAAACTCAAGATTTGAGCTGTGGGTCATGATTTTTTTGCTATTACTGTGGATTTTTTTAATGTGTCTCGGAGCTGGCAGATCTGCTAGCATTAGTGCTTGCTTCAGTCCAACTCCTATTGTTGCTTCCAAACTTTCTGGTTGCCTAAATCCCTGTTATTTCAGTTGGACAGCCTGCTCCTCTGGTTCTGCATGGCTGCGCGGGGCGGCTGTGCTGTTTAAAGGCTGTCAGGCCTGATTCTCATTTACACTCTGGCAGCACGAACCTTCACACTCACTTGAGGGTCCTTTTCCTCTGCCGGCGCGCTGGAAGGGGGATTTGTCTCTGCAAAGCACAGATCCAGGAGGCGGCCATCCCCATCATACGGGGCTGCGTGTTGCGGGATTTCTCTGGTCTTGAGTCAGCTTGCAGAGCGCCCTGTGATCCTGCTGGATGGAAAGATAGGGACAAAATGTCGGCTGGGATTTATTTTTGCAGATGTTAAAGCCTTAGGCCCACCGGCTGCTCCCATCTGCCGTGGGACTCCCACTGATGGGAGAGGTGCCCAGGGGCTCTGGCTGAGGGCAGCGCCAGCTCGCAGGTTCGCAGCAGACTCTGTATCGGTTAAAGAGCTGCCAGAGAACTTTCACGTGTGCTCTCTCCCCAGCTGTGAGTATCAGTCTAATAGCATGCTGAGGGTCTGTCCCCCAGAGTGCCAAGGAAATGTATGATTGACTAATCAAGTTGTGCTATGTTCAACGCTGGTGTTTCCAATGTTTGTCACGTGCCTGTGGCTCATGATGTGCGCCTGCATCCAACGTAAAATTAGTGGGTGTGTCTTATAAACAAAAAATAATAATCCTGTGAGTCAGAGTTTAAAATTTTCCCTTCTGTGTGAAGTGCTCATTAATCTGGAATTTTAAGTGAGGGGAAGGGCAGCCTGGAGATGGTTTGTGCTCACTTGCTGCTTCGCTGGCAGCCGGCGACATGGATGGCGATGGCACTTCTGAGGCACCATCTTTTGCA
Source organism: Dromas ardeola (assembly GCA_013398915.1). Lineage (NCBI taxonomy): Eukaryota > Metazoa > Chordata > Aves > Charadriiformes > Dromadidae > Dromas > Dromas ardeola. Next base: position 785,999 of record VYZM01015025.1, on the reverse strand, counting down.
CGTGTGTGTGCTGGGGCCACCGGCCGGGCTCCACGGCTCCTTCAGTGCCAGCTGACTAAGGGGGCTCTGGTAGGGTCACTTGTGATCTTATCGACCACGATGGCAATGAATAATAGACAATTTTTAGGGCTGCTGCTGTTGTCTTAAGGTGACAATTTCACTTCCCGAATGTGAGGCTGAGAGTAATTGGTTTTGTTGGTTTTTTTTGGTTGGTTTTCCCCATCTTGAGTTTTAAATGGATCTGAAAAAAGCATAATTTCATACTAGGCATATTTGCCCAGAGATGATGTCATTCCATTTAGGCATAAGCCATACGATGGGCTTCAAATACCTCTGTGCTTCTGGGAACACTCTACTCTCAAGCCCAGATTGGCACATATATTTTTGACCCTTAGTTCTGTGATTTCCCTGCGGGAAGGTGCTGTGTCTTTATTACTCGCAGGTAAGTAGCAACAGCAGGTCAGTATCTAAGCCAGAGGACAACCTTCATTTATAACTCTGAAAAAGGGATGTCATGCTCTCAGTCCTCCAGAAAAGGATCTGGCAGATAAGACGGCAATAGCTTCCCTGCCAGTTTCACCAGAAAAACCCATGGAGCTGTTCGGTAGAGTGTTAGACCCAAAATACTGGAAACATCAATGTCTGCTTTTAGGCTTTTTGTCAGCTGGAAGACTCTGCCAGATCTCCGGTGTGGCAAGGAGGCTGCTTCTCATCCCTTCACATCTGGACCCCATGAAATTAATGGAAAAAGCAACTTTCTTTTGCAACTCCATCCAAAAACTGCAAGCATCAGCCGTCTGCATCTCCTAGTGAGGACTGAGCTGGGGGAGCGTATTTCTCTTACAGTGCCCTGTGACAAGTTAGCTGCATGCCTCTTGATCCATTTAATGATAATCCTTGTAGAGACCTCACATAGGCAAAAGTAGAGAGATCTAGAGAGAAACTAGTATTACTGTTGCTTATTTATCTTGCAGTAAATTCAATGTATTAAATCATTGCCCTGCTAAAAGCCTGTCTTTCTCCAAGATCACTTCATACGAGGTTAACCAGCAATTAAAATGGCTACTAAATCTTTGATTGTCATTACAACACTTTTTTTAAAAAAAAACAAACAAAACACAAACCCAACAAAACATGCCAGTGTTCATTTTAGTGCCATAAACATGTTAAGTAATTATTTATCTGAACAGAATGAGAAATGTGGAATTTATTTTTAGAACGTGAGCTTTAAATAAGCAGAACACTTTTAAATATAACTCCATTTTGGATAATGAGATGTTTTCATGGACATAATGGCTATTTTCAGCATGTTCTCCCAAGGCTGCTCTTTTAAAATGTGACATTTTACATGTAAATTGGAGTAGTACAGAATATTTGTCCATTAAGAGAGGTCAGCTCTTCTTGAGAGTAAATATTTGTATATATGTGGGTGTGTGTGATATGTCTCATGCAAGACCTGTGTGTAACAGTAGGAGTTAATTTGGTTTAATAATCAAGCTGTAAAAATCTAACAGATCGATCAGCCCCATAAATTGGTTTCCTAGTATAAAAGGCACTACTTGAGTATATTTTGCTATTTCTAGTAAATGTTCTTTATGTAAACATGTATATACACCTAAGAAAATATTAGCTGTCATCTATATGTTACCAGACTGCTGTTGTCCCCTTTCTTAGCTGTGGAAAAATGCGATGCTGCTCAGTGAAAGTGGTACAACATACACAGACATCAGTATTTTCATGCTGTTGTGTGGTACTTTCTGCTTAATGCAGACTGCATGATTGACCCTCTGCACCAGCTTGTTACAGCAATGAGCAGAACCACACTACATGTTAATGTAAGCACGAAAAGGGAAATTTCTGTCACCTGGCTAGAAAGGGGTATAAAACATTTCGATTTTCCATAGGCATGGTGCATTTTTCAGCCATGCGTGTTTTTCTGCTGAATCATCCCTGACACACCTACACAGAGCTGTGGTTTGCCTCAAATAAGTACCGATGCCTGAAATAGATCTGAGCAGACATGTGCAGCAGTGTTTGTCAAAAGAAAGAAACACATTTTATGTTTTATTTTATATATAGTGCGAGCCGCCAAGCTAGTCCGTGTAGGAAAAGAAAAATTTCAGTTCTTGTTTTCCTAGCACTGATGGTTTTTTCTCCTTGTGTTTGTCCCTTGTGAGTGACCTGCAGAGAGGTCATGGCAGTGCTTCCCCATCCTATACGTTCTGATGCACGTGACCTGATGCAGTTGAATGAGAAGGAATAAAAGGGGAGAAAAAAATATGTCTAGGGGTGGGGGAAGCGCGTTAAGGTGTGGGGTGGTGTGACTTTATTCACACCAGATATAAATCAAACAAACCTGAGCCCTGGTTTTTGCCACTGCGTGTTCCTGTTCGGTGGGCGCTCCTGCTTCTTGGAATAAAGGCCTGTCCTGTCTTGGACTTCCCATGCTGCAGGATGCCCAAGAGCACCCTGCCTGGACAGCAGAAGCTCATGGAGACAAGTGGCCTGGTCCACTTCCCCATATTAAATAAACATCTGTTACGCTGGGCTTTACGTCTTGCATACTGTGATTGACCTTGCCCAGTTACAACTGCTGGGTAAGTGAATTTTTGTTTTTGTAAGGGCTGGTCTCATCCCCACCCTCTTGCTAACCCACTTATGGACAAAGCTTCCCTCTTGGAAATCAGCCCGTCCTATTAACCTTTGCAAGCAAGGTGATGATTTCAAATGGTGGAGTGTCTGGGAGCCGCTCCCAGGTGATAGCAATGCCTGCTACTTAGGACACGTCTCTTGGGCTGTTTACAGCTCAAAGCAGGCAGGGAGGAGAAAATCAGCCTGAAGACAAAGAAGGTCTAATGTCACCCACTCTGGCCTCCTGCAGCAGTAGAAACCTGGTTTTACTCCCAGCCAAGTATGCTTAGCTGAGGTCATAGAATCATAAAATCATAGAATGGTTTAGGTTGGAAGGGACCTTAAAGATCATCTCGTTCCAACCCCCCTGCTGTGGGCAGGGACACCTCCCACTAGACCAGGCTGCTCAAAGCCCCATCCAGCCTGGCCTTGAACACCTCCAGGGATGGGGCAGCCACACCTTCTCTGGGCAACCTGTTCCAGCGTCTCACCACCCTCACAGTAAAGAATTTCTTCCTAATATCTAATCAAAATCTCCCCTCTTTCAGTTTAAAACCGTTACCCCTTGTCCTATCACTACAGCTGCTGGTAAAGAGTCCCTCTCCATCTTTCCTGTAGGCCCCTTCATACATCTTTTGAGTCTATCATCAGAACATATCATTTCCTTTAACAGGAACAAAAGCCAAGTTTCTTTGCTGGCCACGCAAAAGTTGTGTGTAACTTTCAGGCACTTAAAGCATAAATGCTCAGCTGCTTCAGGGTATCACACAGGTCCCTTCTCTAAAATCCAGTCTGGGAAAGAGAATAAGACATCTCATGTATTCACATACAGAAGATACTGACAAGGAGCACTCGCTGGTATTAACATGTTAAGAAATTTCTGCATGAGCAGCAGTTAGGAAGTCCTCTACTGCAAGGAGATTTTTCCAGTGGCAATATGATGGCTGAATTGAAGGATGGTATTTTGGCCATTGACTATCCCATCACAAGGTTATCAAAAAGTACATGGCTGGAGAAAAATTTGAAAGACTATTTCCCTTTGCCATCCAGCGTGGTGGCAGGAGCAAGAGGATACTGCATTTATCCCATGTGTGGCCCTGGTGGCAAACTCCTGGATTATCAACTTTGCTGACTATGCGTGCTCTCTGTTTTGAGGCGATATATTGCTACACACGTTCAGGTCCAAGATATTCACACCTCTTACCTTCTGGTTTAGTGGTGCAGTTGTACAAATAATCGCCTTGAAAACTCTCTCAGTCGCAAACTCACCCCTTGAAGCATGTAAGTGCCATTTGGTCACTAAGGTCACTCTGTAGGCTCGGTAGATCTGTGCCAAAAACCATGCCAGACCCACACTGCTCGGGAAAATCCCCACTCGAATGGGAGCAGGGCAGGCTGGTGGTGATGGGATCGCGTGAGCACAGTGGAGGTGGAGCAGGGCAAAAAGCCCTTGAACATGAAAGAGAAGTATCAGAAGTGGGTTGGATCCATTACATTACTTGTAGGTGTGTGTATCTGGTATTTGTTTATGCTGGCTTCTATGTACAACTGGGCAGATAAAATGAAAGAATTTAGGACATATTTAACATGACCACACACTTTTAGAACACAAGATAAACAATAGATGATTGCATGTTTAAAGCATTTTCCTTGATAACAGATTGAATAATTTACCAGTAATGACAGGGAATGATAGAGCGGTCAACGAACTGCGTTGCACTACAATTGAACTACATCAACTGCATCTATGCTGTTTGGGCTAGTTTGTTTGTTTGTTTTGGATTTTTTTTTTGGCAGCCTTTACAACTGAACACAACCAGTGGAAAATGCCCCTGGGGAAACATGGAATGGAGTGTGTGTCTAAAAGCGGCGTGGGGGAAATATGAGAATTTATTTCTTGCCTGCTTGAAGGAGGTGCACTGAACTTGAGAATGTGAACAGGCACATTTGGCAGAAATGGACCCAGGAGCAGGATTATCCTAGCTGATCCCAGCAACACATTTGTTGACCAGGAAGCAGAGGAAGAGCGCTAAACTCACTGGTTTCTTCCCTTTGAGGATCATCTATCCTATTTTCTGCCCATCTGCTAGTCCTCCTCTTGTTGCATTCTCCTGCTCCATCTCCTTTTCTGTATTTCAGCAGCTCGGTCTTCCCTGTGACTTCTTATCTGCCTTGATCCTAATGCGTGATGGTCCAAAATGTAACCATCACTGCAGTGAGACCATAGGGAGCAAAACCTTGCTTGCAGGCGCTCTTTGGGGGAAAGGTGCTTTATCCTCCACAACTAAAAGAAGTGGAAGACAGGAATACTTCTTCAGCTGCCTACATGTGCTCCTGTTGAAGTCTGGCCATGCTCAGGACCTCTGCCTTGACCTCATCCCCCCCTCCAAAGGACAGTGCTGCTGTGCTATTTCTTCAGCTTTGTTTGCCTTAGCTGAAACACAGGGCACCATGAATTAATTGATTTGGTGCTGTCAGCTTAGTTGGATGACGCTAAGCCGTGTGAGCTCATGGGTTCAACACCTTCAGCTTGCTGGAGCTGATAGAAAATCACTAGCTTCTCCTAAATTATAGCTTGGTCCCCGGTTAGGTGTCAGAGAGTCAGGTCACTGTGTGGGCGCTGCTGTGTGACCCAGGTCCGTGGCTGCCTGCACGCTGCAAAGCTCAGTGGAGTGCTTTTGGGCTCCTTCCTTCTGGCCGGGCTCCAGGCTTGAACCTCAGTGACCTAGTTATCAAGGGGTTTCCTCTTGATGGACACCGTGTGAGCAAGCCTGGCCTCCAGATCTGACTGGGTAAAGTTCTTCACAGACAGGCCAGGGTTGCAAAATACCCACCCCTCGCTGAAGAACAGGATTTATGGTGTATCAGAAGTATGTAAGGCTATTTTTATTCAGGTTTGGTATGGTTTGGGTTTGCTTGACTCTTAATTTGCTTCTTTCTGGTTTCGCTGTCTTTGGGAGCATCCTCTTCCAGCTCCAAGTTGTCTCAGCAGGGAAATCAGGATTTCCCAGCTCTCCTTGGCTGTCCCAGCTGGGCTTTTCAGATGATGCCCAGAGACACCTTCACCTCCATCCCCGCATGAAAGATGGAGGCAGCAGCCCCTCAGATGAGTGGATGGGACAGCAAGCAGAGTCAGGTTTTGTCCAGGCCCCCTCTCGCCATTGCGGGGTGCAGCGCCATGCACAGGGCATTTTCCCATCCCATGGTCATGCAGGACTCCTCCTGTTGCCCACCCTGTTCCCTTTTGGTCTGGGTTGTCACCCATCACCCCGTGTGCTCCCACCGAGGCCCGGTGCCATGCAAGAGAGTGTGGCCGAGACATCGGTAACCCTTCGCTAGCTGAACACAAACCCATCTGCCATGCAAAGACGGGATGGAGCCTGGCACTGCATTTCAGCTTATAAGTGATTTTTCACGGGGATCCTCTGGTAGGCTTGGGCTGTGCAATAAACAGGTAATTTTACTGTACACAGCTTCATACATACTCATTTTAGCATCGGTTTACAGAGACCATGTGTGGGAGGGACAATTTAAACGATGGGGAATTTTAAGAGGGAAAAAGTTTCTGTGGCTTTTAAAGCTGAGATTGCAGATAAAGAAGAGCAAGGCAATACAAGGCTGCAGAAGATGAACAAGTGCATTGAGAAATACATGGATGTGAGAGCAGGAAGGTACATGAATAGGTCTGAGGTCTTTCATATTCTTCTCCCTTCTCTTTGAAGAGAGGAAGATGGTTTTGAGTTACACCATGCCCTCAATCCATCTCACACGGAATTTCAGTGTGAGTGTGCATTTCCTTACTGGTATGCTTAAAACGTGAAGGGCTCCATTCAGTCTACCTGCAGTAGTCTGAGAAGTTGTTTGCTCCTTCACCAAAAGTTACTATTCCCGTAGCAGAAAAGCATGAGGGCTTATGACTCATCCATTCAAGCTTATTTATTAAATAATAATCTGGGCTTTGACCCGTGGCAGCTGCGAGGCCTCACGTGTTCGCCTCTGCCAGCCCCATGCCAGGGGTGCTAACCTGGGGCGGGTGGTGGAGAGACCAGTGCGTGCCAGTCAGAGCCCTGTGCAGCAAAACTGGCTGTACACACGGTAACTGGTGGACTAAGAAAAAAGCCTCACCTTCAGCAGGAGCTGGGAAAAGTAGCTTAGCTTATTATGCAAAAACATTGTGTTACCGTTAAAAGAGAGCAGTCAGAAATTGGGAGATTTGAAGGCGTCTGACAGTGCTCATGCTGACCTGTGATTCATTTTGCATGTGAGAGAGAAAGAGAAATCCATGCTGAAACTAGATGGACAAAATGTCAGTTTCAGAGCAAGTGTGGTGAGGACCACTGCTCCACTGTCCTGGTCTAGGTTTAATTAATCGATATTCCTGAAGAGGGGAGCTGCATCTTGATGTTCAGACCTTTTATGGCTTCTGTTGGCTAGGTCATGGCCATGCAGGCATATTTGTTTCTGGCAGATCTGTCTTCACCCGCAGCAGATTCAACTGTTTCACTGTGGCTTACAAAGCATGGATTTTTCAAGCTTGCGTTTCTAATTTTTTTTGTGGACCTTTTGTTGTGGCTCAGGTGTTTCCCATAGGCACGTTGCATGCAGGCAGTACAGCAACACTAACCTTCATCACTGTGGACCTGTTGACGGTTTAGGGTTAATTTGTACTGGAAAGCAGTTACAAAATCAACCAGGGTGTGAATTTATAATACAATAGTGCTTTTGCTTCAGTGTACCACATAGGCATCCCAAACTAACATTAAGCCTGTGCTGCAGACAGATTCAACTTGAAGTAAAGTTAAAATGGCAGTGAAGACAAAGGAGCCTGAAATTTAACAGTTTAAGATAAAGGGTTTGAACTTGAGTTTAATAACCAGTGGTTTTTTATCTATCTCCCTTTCTATTCCAATCCAAATAAATTCTGTCTATCCGTCTGCATTACGAGCATGCCCGTTCTCTCTACAAACAAACTCCGAGTCTCATGAAGTACTGTTTTCCCATGAAGCACACATGCCGTGGTGGGGTTTGCTGTCGTGGTCTTGAAATTAGACCAGCAAGAAGGGGGAAATAGTTAGTGTTGTGATGTTCCTGTTTGCCTACCTCTTTGCCCTTTGTAAGCAAGAAAAAAATGTGTGCTACAACTGCTGAAGCTGATGGTGTTTGCCTCCAATGACTTGATGCCATGTGATGCATTTTGAGCAAATATTTGCTGCTGCCTGGCAGCTGTAGCTTAATTGTTCAGGATGGTGCTTTCTTTCTCACTTGTGGCTGAGAGAGATGTTGGTTAAGGATGGCTCCTTGTCTACACATCTGTGCTGCTGCGTGTCATCACGAGATCTGCTGGGCTCGTGTAAGCATGTGGTGAGCTCTTCTGGCATCGGGTTTTCTGTGTACAGGTCATTGCCAAGTATTTCAGCAAGAATGAGGACTCTACACTTTGACAGACTGTTCCCCACTGCTCACACATATGGTTCCAAAATCATCTGTGCAGATTATTTTCCTCCTTTGACAAAGCCAAGTGTCATTATACCATGGTATTGGTACATTTTCGGTGAAAGATTGTTTTAAAAATAAATCTCAATGTTCTTTGTTCACTAGTCCATTTTAAAAAGAAACTTAAATTTCTTTCTGAGTTTTATTTATCTAGAACTTTCTCTATAACACAGCAGCAGAGAGGGGAAGTATTATCATAAAATCATTACTAAACTCAGTGACCTGCATTGGTGAGACTCCCATACCACAATTCCACCCTGTTACTCGGCAGTAGGTGCAACCAGTGAGTGACGTTAGTTTTGCAGCTTGAGGCTTAAAAAAAACCCCAAAACAAAACCAACATGTAATAATTTGCAGATGTTGGCAACCGTCAATGATGCCTGAGTTGAAGCTCTCTTTGGGTGCCAAACCACAAATATATATCATTTTTTATAGTCTGCCATTCCTGGAACTGAAAGAGGCTTCAAAACAATCAATATGTAAACACAAATATAGAGCACTCCCCTCTGAGCATCCCCAGTGCTGCTACTTCTAGGAGCTGTCTGCTAGATACAGAGGGCTTTTTATTATTAACTATGTCCTTCTTCAAAACATGTTTGCTTTTTGTCCTTTATTTAGAGGTATAGGTGTGCAGGGCTGGTACAAGCCCTACAAGACGAAGGGTGGTATTCACACTTTCCAAAATTGTGAAGTTACTAACCAACACGGACTGTTTCAAGCTGAAACCAGAAAAGAGTTCTATATGATATACTGCTATATTTACTTACATGCTTTCTACTTGACAGTACCATGTTCAATGGCTTTGAAAACTGAAGTTTTCTCTCTATCCGTTGAAGAAGAGTGTGCCTTCTCCTCCACTCCCCTCCACAGGTATTTTACTTCTAAACCAAAGGCACGACCTTAGAAAATGAGCTTTCCTTCCACTTCAGGGTCATAGAGCAGATGCCATGAAACTTGCTTTGAGAGCTACTTTCGGTGTCTTTTTAACAGATTTGGTCACTGGGAAACGAACTGATACCATTACAGTGCTACCCTAGGGAGTGCCAAGTTGCGGTCAAATGCAAACAACTTGCAGCCACTTGCTATCAAGGTTAAGTTTCCAGTATGATCTGCCATGACCTTTTCTTGTTTTTAGATTAGATTTAGAGGTTTTTGTTGTTAGATTGTGTCTAGGACACCAGTCACAAGCTGGGACACCACTGGACTAGGTCTTGTACAACTACATATTGGAGAGACAGGTTCCTTCCCCAAAAACGTGTGATAGAAGTGCAGGACAGCAGCCAGTGAGTGAAGAAGCGAGGTGAGGGGACAATGAGGAAGCAAGAGGACCCTGCCAGCCAGAAGGATATTTGTTGTTCTCAGCACACCAAGCATTTATTTTTGTATCCATTTCTGCATTTATTTATTGCAGCCTTCCTGGCAAAGGAGACATTTTAAAGAAGAGTTTGAAGAGGGTAATGAAGTTCCTGGGTGTTTCTTTGTTGTTTCTGGAGATCTGCCCCAAAGCATAGGGTGAACTTAGGAGAAAACACAGAAGTGCTTGTTCGTAACGTGGAAGCTGAAGATGGAAGGGACGTTGCTGGCCAAACATAGTGTAGGCTGGAAGCTTAGCAGAAAACGAGGGATGATGTGTGAAGTGGTGACAAGCTGCTGATGGCCTGATATGGTAAAGAAGGTGGGGGAAACTCACCAGGGACAGGGTGTACCAAGGTGAGAGTGCTTGTGAGGAAAACCATGTCTCCAGCAATATTTGGGATGTGTGAAAATAGAAGTTTTTATTTATTAAAGCTAAAGAAAAAGATGCTGCCTGAACGAAGACATGAGGTATTGAAAGTCCACACAGGGTATTTTTAGATGCCTGGGTGGATGGGAGACCACATAATTTAGAGATTATAGCGAGAGAGTCTGCGTAAACTGGGTGTAGCAAGAGGTCTCAGTGAGCTACAGGGGCCTGTGATCATACTGGTTAAATCCCGAATGATAAAAAGGTATTGGAGAAACCAGGTCAAAAATGGGATGTGATTCAACAAAGTCTAATGTAAAGTATTGGACGTTGCTCAGAATAAAGCAGGCATGTAGCTATCGCTGCTCTCTGGCATTTCTTCAGAAAATGGCTCTGGAAGCTAAAGTGCAAGAAAGTGAGGCAATATCATGCTATTCTGGAAAAGGCAAGCATCATACTGGGCTATGTGGATCAAAAGGTAGTCTGCAGGACATTTCAACTAATCCATTTGCTTTAGTGAGTGCTACTAAAGCTGTGTCTGAGTTGTGATTCTAGAAAGCTATGCTGCTTGAATGAAGACCAGAGGAGAGCACCATGGGTCAATGGGGACTAGATGAACACGGTCATGTATGAACTGGTGTTGCTTAGTCTAGAGAAGAGAAGGATGAGAGAGAATATCGTAACATAAAAGGGTGCTGCAAAAATGAAAAGATTAATCCATTCTCCTTGCCTGTGGTCGTTATGGCAAGAAGTCCCAGGCTTAAATTGTGGCAAGAATAACTCAAGTCAGACATCAGGAAGAAAACTTTCTACCAGTCTGAATAGCAAAATCAGGCATAAATTGGCTGGAGAATCCCTGCAGTCTCTGTCGTTGGAGGTTGTTTAGACCTAGATAGTCAAAAACCTTTCATAAATGATAGCTGGGCCTGCCCTATTCCCAGGGATGGGCCAGACACCTGCCTGAGGTCTCTTCCAGCCCTTGAGGTTCTGCTTCCTGAAGATGAGGTTGCCCAGAAGAATTAAGATGAAGAAGGATTAAAGACAAGGCTAAATATGGGATAGGTCCTCCTTTCATATGCTGAAAGAAATTTAAAATCTAGGGAGAGAACCAACAGAGGACTACAGCTCAAGGTAAAGGGGTGGTATAAGAAAAAACATTGGCTGAATGAAGACTTGGAAAAGCCTATTAAATGAGGTCATTTAATGAGACTGAGAAAAAAAAACCAGTGAGTTACCATGGCAGGTAACTGTTAGAAGAGAGTGTAGAATCAGACTGGAAGAAAGGAACCACTGAAAATGGTGAATTCAATGGACTTGGCGATTGAAGGTAAAAGAGAGACCAGTCAACAGCTGGAGAGGGAGCTAAGTTTAAAAAAAAATAGCAGTAGTGGAAAGATTGAAGTGCATTTATAATATGGAAAGAAAAATGTTGGAAGAGGCATGGCTGTTTTCAAAGGAAATCAGCAGATAATTTAAGGGAGGGGTCACATGCTAATAAGCCACCAACAAAACTCATCTCCGTTGTACTCTGTCTCATGGTGCAGTCACAGAAGAAGTGCAACCAAGAGTGGCAGAAGGGTATGTGGGCTTCTTGTTCATCTTCTGTCGTGGGAAACTCTGTAGAGACAGAGAGAAGTGGAGACAGATGGAAGAGTGCGGTGATGAGTCAGAGGTGATGAGAAGAAAGCTAGGCTTTCTGGTGTGGGATCTGGAGTTAGAGATGCGGTGTTCTTCTAGGTAGGAAGCTTTCAGGACAGCTGGAGGGCAGGATAGGCTAATAGTGGAGGGAGGTCAGCGGAGTCATGGGACCGACCAAAGACATCAGTACTATGAGAAAGGGAACAAAGAAAAGAGGTGTCAGATGTGAGCAAGGGCTGATAGTGGGCAGGGTAGACCTCGTGTTGGGAAGGAGAAGCCAGCAAGAGTATGGTTTGGAGGCATGTGTGAAAGAATCATAGCCAAGCCATTGAATTAAAGGGAGGAAGGAGCTCAGAGTGGGTCCCAGCAAAATAAAAGTACTCGGTGATGACAGGCTGGAAACTGTAAAAACACATATGTACAGTCACTGGGTGTGAAGACAAGGATTGAAAGATGATGCACAAAGAAACTGGGAAACAGATGGAAAGCTTCTGATCTGGGGAAAGAGATGGGAAAGGGCAAAGTGAAGTGACCAGCCTTTGGGTGAATGGGATAGCAGAGCCAGGGGTGGGGTGTGATGCTAATGAGAGATGAAGGAGACGGAGGAAAGGATGTAGACGGAAGGCCAGGAATGGGGCAAGGGTGAGGGGTGAAGGAGTAGGGGTGTAGCCTCTGGAATGAGGGTGAAAGGAGGTGAGAAAGGGAGGGCCAGTGTGCAGAGCTTCGTACCTGCAGAAGGATGAAGGTAACGATGAGGGACCTGTAAATGAATGGGTTCTGGTCAGAAATACACCTGCTAGAGCCCTGTAGCTCTGCAATCCCTCTTCCCCAACTCATATCACTTCCAAATCCTTTATCTTCCTCCCCAGTTGCTTATCGGCCTCTGAAGCCCAGACTGGAACCTTACCCAGTGGGAGCAGCCAGCCCCCTCCCCACCTGGCAGCAGTGCTGGATGCTGCTGCTGGAGACTAAAAGACACTTTGCCTTTCAAATTAAAAACTACAGATACTTGTCCCCAGGTGGATCAGGGGACTTCTGTATTTTAGAAAGAAAAATTTGAGCCAGATTATGTTATGTGCATGCCTCAAGAGACCTGTATCTTTCTGTGTACTAATGTGAGCCCAAATAGTACATGTTTGAGCAAAATGCCATCAAGGCTTTCTGCGTAAATACTACATACTTTGTAATAAGTTTCAATGGCTGCTGTGTTCCCCTCCAGCTGGTGGGTGAAGGCAGCCCTCTGCACATACCGGGTTTATTGCCTGGAATCTGCTGGCACCTGGAGCAACCTTTCTTTGGCTGTACCCGAGAGCTGAGTTTCAGCCCCTGAGGTGGAAAGAGTTGGCTGGGACACCCAGAGGGTGACACTTCCTTGGCAGGTCTTCTGCACAGCCTGTGCCAACTGTAGGAAGCTTGAGGAAGCTGCAGTTCTTCTCCTGCGGCTTCACCACAGACCTGCCTCCAGGAAAGCAGTGCCACCTCATTGCCAGGGGTGAACGTCGGTGCCATGGCCTCTCTCCCTTCCCCCAGCTCACTCTGGAGAGAAGAAACTCACTCGAACAAAAAGAAGTGCCCTGTCTAAGGGATAAACCAAAGCATCCCTTTGAAAAATGGGTCCTCTAGGGGTGTACCTGACCAAAGTTCACAGCACCCGAGAGCACCGAGGTGTAAGTAAGGGCCAGGGAAATCGTATCCAACAGACACAGATGTGTTTGAAAGCATGGGAAGTAGTACAAGCCTGAACCCCTTTCCCATGGACCACTTCTGAGAGACATTGTGGGATCCCAGACTTCACCAGCAGTGGAGCTCTTTGTAAAAATCAGGCTAATTTCCCTTTTTTTAAAAAAAAAAAATGAAGCAGTATTATTAGGACTTTGCTGCTTGCTCAGGAATTCTATCACATCAGATCAGTGGTGTCTGAACTATGCAATGATGATGCACAATCTTACACAACGATCTCTTGTTCTGGGACTAAAAGCTGTTTGTTTACATATTATAAGATGGCCTTTCAGAAATACAATGTTGGTTCAGTTTAATGATACTTCTGAATTTCGTAAGATCACGATGCAGGAGAGCAATGACATTGCGCAACCAAGAGCAAAGTTTCCCATGCCTGCTGTGACTCAGTGTGTTACTGGTGTCTTAGAAATAAAAAAAATAAGAGAACAACGCACGAAATCCTAGCACCATGTAAGTCAGCATGTTGTGATTTGCTTTTTTTTTTTTTAAATTATCTTCTCCCACAGGGACAACAACCTGCTAATTCTTATGCAGAACGGGAGTGATCTGTGTTTCCATCGAGCAGCACAGGAGACTTATCAGGCAGGATTCCTCTGAACTACTCACCCTTAATCCCTTTTACAGGAGAGAAACAAATGCAAATAAGATGCAATTCCCCTCTTCTGGAGCGTCTGCGAGATGCTCTACCATTAAATTCAATTACAGAGTGGAGCCCAAACCCAGCAGCTTACATTGCCAGCGAGACGCCGTGCTCTACAAAATAGGACATGGGACCTCAAAGATCAGCCGCAGTTTTCTGTTTGCTTCTCGGCTATCTTGAAGAATGAAACGTAAGGAGTGTTGACTCCTATGTCCAAATACCTTAGCTGACCTGGGATATCGTCAGGTTCCTCCCTGTGCCCTATGGCTGGGCATGGAGGGGTGGTGGGGCAGCTCTCCTGAGTGTTGGCTTCTTCCTCCATGGACACAAAGGCTGTTGGCTTCTTCCTCCATGGACACAAAGGCTGCTCCAGGCCAGCTCCGAGGGCTCCTTCCCTCCCTCGCCTTCTTCAAAGCATTTGCCCCCCTGGGGCTGCTCTGCTGTGGGGCACCAGGAGGTGTGGGGCAGGGGTGGAAACGTGGCTGTTCAGGAGAGGAAGGCTCACGTTTGTTTCTGCACTGGTCTGCGAGGGGATGATGCTCTGCAGTTTTGGCTAGCCTGTTTTCAATACAAATGACAAATAGCTCATTTAAACCAAAAGCAATGTTGCCTCATAATGTATTTTGGTTTATGTTATTGCTTTAATGCCTAAATAACAATACAGAACAGTGCATTTAATGAGTTGTCATTAATCATAAGGATTCCATATTGTTAGTAAGTCTGTGTATTTACAGTACCTAGTGTCACAAGAAGGTCACATGGAGAAAGCACTTGTGAAAGGGCTAAGAGCTAAATAGACAAAAAAAACCATTATTATCACCATTTTAGCAAAGCAAAGCAAGCCTCTCAGATCCTGGTTACACAAAAAGTTTGTGTCAGAGACAGGAACCAAAAGAAACAACCCCTCTCCAGTTTCACTGAAATTCAGGCCATTATATTAATCACAATCATGTCTTAAAGACCTATAAAACTAAAATCTGTTTTACTCAAAAAGGAAGTCAGTTGCTTCTCAGAGCTGTGATTAACGTTTGGGTCCTAAATTTAAATCTTTGCGTGGGCTACTACAAACTTCTGAAGTATGGAGCTGCCTCTAATTGTCAGACTTTAGTCACATCTCCATCTACTATCCACAGTACCTCCATCCACTGCAGGCAGGTATTTTGCTATTGTGTGTCTACCCAAGGACGCGGGGTGTGGGAG
This sequence comes from Dromas ardeola, assembly GCA_013398915.1. NCBI lineage: Eukaryota > Metazoa > Chordata > Aves > Charadriiformes > Dromadidae > Dromas > Dromas ardeola. The sequence continues at coordinate 770,934 of VYZM01015025.1, read as the reverse complement.
TTGAGCAATTTGATTTTTTTTTCCTGCTTTTTTTTTTTCCTGAATAAAATTTGTTGTGTTTCAACAAATATAATTTACCATGCATAATCACATTGCTATTTAAACCCAATAATAATGTAAATAACTAAGTTAATTCTGTAGTAGCCTTCTCAGCGGGTTAGCATTGGTGCTTGAAAATGCATTTCCCTTTTGTTTGTTTTTCCTCATTCTTTCTTTAAAGGATTGTTTCTTTAAAACCTTCTCCTATACATATATTTGTGGGTTTTTTTCCAGAGTACAAAAGCTAGAGCTCTATTACAATTTCATCTAGCTGCTCTTTTCAAGTACATGTCTTGGCATTACAAAGCAACCACACTCCCTGGAGATCCTTTATTGTAATTGCGTAAAACATTATTAAGTGTGGGAAAAATCTTGATCTCTTGTTGTTGTGTTTCTTTGTGGAGGGGTGTCTTTTTCTTCCCCCCCACCGCAGAGACAGTTGATTTATGGGAGAGGCCTCAGCCAGCCCTTCTCATTAACTTGCTGTTCTTTTACATTTCAATACGAAATACAATCAGCATTTAAAAATCTCTCGTTGGCTCCCCACCCATCAGTACTCCCTGTCCTGGGGGATGTTGGCTCTTCCCTCCTTTCCTCGGGATGTTTGACTCTGGGCTCACCGCCGGCTGAGGAGTTGCTCCTCCGTGGCTTTGGATAAGGCTCGTTTGGTTTCACTCACCCTCATACGCTGATGTTGCCGTTCCCTTCCTTGTCTTGCTTCCTGCACTTCTAGCTCTCCGGTTGTTTGCTTTTTTATTAGATTTTCCTTCTCTCTTTTTATGCTTCTGAAAACATATTCCTGACTGTTGGAAAGAGTAAAAATGCCGTGCTATTGTTTTTCTCACACACATTTTTTCTGCCAGAGGTCGTGACTTTTTGACACTCTGCGTCGAATAACAAAAAAGGGAAAATGGGTTATGAGAGAAGTTACTGTGTTGGGCTGGGGTTAGGGAGTTGCATTTCCTCTTTTGACAGGTCGAATGTTATGAATGCAGCTGCGCATATAACAGGCTAGCAACTGCTGAATGTCTAAAGACTATAAAATACTGTTTAGACACATTAATCTGGAAGGAAAAAATAGCTAGGGTAGTCTCACCAGCTGGCCAGCATACAGTGACAGTGTTCAGTGCTCTTCTCTTCAGAAGTACATTTTAGAAACTTCAGCTGGCTTCAACTGCTCATTTGAGAGGGCATATATGACCACTCACCCCTCTTAAAAAAAAAAAAGGCAATATTGCAGTGATCATGGAATAGTATTTTAAACTGGTGATGCCAGAGACTTCATATGACCGTCTCATGTGCCAGATCCAAGGCCAAAGCTGATGTTGTCACACTACACACTACAGCATTGCAAGCTGTCAGAGCTTAAATTAGGTCTGAACTTGTCTCCATGAGACAGAAAGGTATAAACTGTGATACCTTTATCACAACCTGCGTGGATGCAGAGAGATGGGTAAGCAGAGGAGCTCATCCACAGATTTCAGTTCACTGAGGTCTGGGTCCCTCTCTGTTCCTGGGGGAGGTTGGGTAGGGGACGACTGCAACCGGCAGAGGGGCCGGCACAGTTTTAAAGGGTGATTCCAGCTGCAAAACAGCTGTCAGCTCCGCCGGGCTGCGCCACGGCTTCGGGACAGGTTGACTGGTGCAAAAGCGAGGCACCTTGGGGCCAGCCGACCTGGTAAGTGACAGTGTCTGCCACCTGCTTACGGCGGTGTTTGTGCACAGGCCGCCCCAGCCGTGGGGCTGCTGTGCGCCAGGGGCACCGCTGGTTTAGGTTTGCTCTGGCAAGTGTTGGCGGTGTGGGAACTCTATTTTCTTTGACTGAGTGCCCTCACTCTTTCTCTGTCCCTACCTACGTGGGGACACCTGTGCCAAAGAGTGTATAAATCTATGTGTAAGTAAAAGCCCAGTTCAGCATAACTCTTCCAATTTTCCTGATTACAAGGTTGGCTGGAAGACTCTGGTCACCCTCTCAGCAGGGATGCTGGGCACAAGGATGCACTTGCCCACCCTGTGGATTTTGTTAGCCTATCCCTTTCTTTCTGGCATGTGGTTTGTTTCTACCCTAAGCGTGCTTATCAATCTCAATTTTCAAATACGACCACCAAAAGCAGGACAACCAGCCCCTTGTCACTCGCCAATCTGGTCCCTGTTGTCTTTCTGCTCTCACTGCCTGGTGCCCACCAGGGCAACCCATCCTTGCAGGGCTGGGTCCTCATGGTTTTGGTACACTAGACAACTTCTGTTTGTCTTTAAAACCCAATTAAATACTCATTTATTCTTTTCTCCGTCTTCCTTTCTTTCGAATTTCCATGGGTTTTGCAAATTCTCTATTTGAGGAGCAGGAAATGTCCCTAGGGAATAAAATTAATACTTTTTTTGTGCTGAACCTCTGAATTTCCTTACGGACACTTGATATAATACTTCTGACAGATGGTAGGATGAATTCACACAGCTTCAAAATATATATATATATCTATGCTGCTTTGAAAATACGCACTAAATGTCTAAAAGGCCTATGAATCTTGACTTTTCATTCTCATAAAAATAATCTAAGATATTTAAAAAGATGGAGTGATTCCGAGTGAAATTCTAACCTAAGTCTAAATTTTCAAGTGTAAGCACTGACTTTACAAGCTCCACTTCCATTTGTCCAAGCTCAGCGCAGAAGGCCTGTTTTTTTTTCTGAACTACTGATGAAAAATGGCAAGCAAGCACGATTTCTGGTTCATGGAAATCTTGTGAAAGTTTTGATTTAATTTAATTTTATTCCTATTTCCCAGAAACTGGAAATTTACTTTTTAAAAGGACTGAAACATGATGTTTACTAATGAAATAAATAATAGCAGCTGGGAGGGTGAGGACAGTGCCAATGTCACAAGTAGCTGCCAGGACAACGGGGAGCTGCGGCTCCGGAGCAAACCCGTTGCCAGCGCTTGCAGGGTGATGGGCTGTCAGAGGGGACGCTGGCTCCAGCTCAGCACAGGGCAGTGGGGAGCCTGGGAGCTCTTGACACCCTGTCTTCATCTTGAAAGTCAGGATTTCCAGGTTCTGTAGGAGAAAAAATCAAGCCTTAAATAGATCCGGATCTCTCTAGGGTTGGGCGCTTGGGGTGTGATGGCAGAAAGTGTGGGGGTCCTGGTGTCTCTGATTGCCCCTGCTCATGGAAGCCTGGATCCTGGTCCCTGTGGAGCTGCCCAGATTTAAGGGACCCAGATGAGTCACATGTCTGGCTGCGGGATCCCCATCTCCAGCCTTGGCCACCCCACTCGCCCCGGTTCTGCAAGGGGAAAGGTCCTGCTGGGACTCAGCACTGAGTGTCTTGAATCTGAGCTACATCCAGTGACCCTCTTTGGGTCCTCAAGGCCTTGACTTCTTGTTGCCTCTTGTACCCAAGGCAGCCCTCTTTTTAATCATGTGGCAGGTTGCAGGAACAGTCTTTTATCAAAATCAGCGTAGTTCAGCTTGCAACGTTGTACAAATACAGCTCAGCAAAGCCTATGGCAAACTTCAATCTCATTTTTGTCTCTTGCCTTGCTGTTATTTTAATTACAACATTTTGAGAGGGAAGGGGAGGTTTCCCCCCTATCAGTGCATTTATTTCAGCTTCGGAAAAGCTTTCTGACATCCTAACCAGTTGTGTCAATCGGTCTCTCTGCATGGGCACTCAGAACAATCAGGAGCAAATGTCTTTTTAAAAAAAAACTGAGCCTGAGCAAAAATCTCATGGCATTTTAGCAGAATTGTGTTACCCTCTGTAATGTAACACTATTGCAAGCTTTTATTCACCCAAATTCAACTTGCTAAAGACATTTCTCCCCTCTGATTGGCCTATTAGCTTTTTATCAGGCTATTTTGCCTGTTATTATGCTATCAAAGTTTGCCTCCAATTCTCTGAGACAGATGAATAAGAAGGCTGATAGCCAAAAAGCACACCCTTGACACGGCCTATTTCTATGAAAAGGTGCAGTCTGAATATATTTTATTATGACTCCTTTCCACTTCTCTGATGGTTCAAGGTCTAGCGATGATAAAACCAACCTGCTTCAAGTCTTGCTCCTTGCTCTTGTCTCTTAGACCTAATACATGCTAATTTTTAACTGTGCGTCCCTGACTCATGCTAATGGCCCATGCAAATACGAGCCAGATAAACAGAATTGTCCCCTGCACCAATGCCAGATATTGAAAACTGGTTCTGCAGCAATGGAAAAAAAATTTTGTTTTTACAGGGACACTTTCTTAAAGAACTTAAGAGATTGGGCTTTCTTTTCAGAGGGCTGGAGCAACAATATATCACTTCCTGCTAAGGGCTTGTCAACACAGACGGGGTTTCCATTATTTACATGAATTTACATAATTTGCAGACCAAGAGTCGTTTGATGCAATGATAAATGATTACAATTAGATAAGCTGAAGCAAAATTGCAGTTCAGTTCATGGTCATTCTTGAGCAGATAGAGGCAGAACTTACTGTATTTTAAATATTTGCTTCAAATTATTCCCATAGCTCTCCTCAATGCGTGCTGTGTTTCCTATCTGTCCTCGGTATCCAACACTTCCAGACAGATCCGTTCCAGTGCAGAGAACAAGGCTGCTTATGGCCCTTTTTAATTAAGCGAATCGTGTGAGCATGTGTTGGTAAATTTTCGCTTTAAATGTACCGTGGCAAGGTTTGACTTGTGGAGGTGGAATGCAGTCCTGCTTTGCCTCCGTCCCACTCGGAGCAGGTTAATGCTCCGGAGGCCTCTCCGCTTAGATCTCCCTTCGTTACCAAAGCCCTGCCTCTGGTGTGAAGTGATGGATGCCTGGAAATGAACTGTGCGGGGATTTATTCCGGGAGAGGAGATAAAAATAATTCGGCATGTTTCTCTTTGTCATGAAACATTGAACATTTACGTGAATTATGAGCAGCCAATACGTCTTGTTCTCGAGAGAGACAGGTAGGAAAAGAGTTTACAGCTGGCGAGATAAGCCTTCCCCAGAAGTTGTTGTTGACTTAAGCATCCAGAAATAACCCAGAGTTTTCAAAGGCTGCAGGGCTGTCCAGTGATTCAGAAAAAAAAAATATTTGCTAAAAAAATCCAAACAAGAAAAGCTGGCGCTTTTTCAGCACAGCTAGATGGAGAAGGAAAGAAAAGGAACAGGAAGGGCCATTATAAAATAGTGCCATCGGAGTTAAATAGATAAATTGTGAGGCGGGGAATTTCCCCGGATAAGGTTTGGCTGCCTGCCTGCTCCAGTTAAGCACTTTCTGATGGTAAGGTGACAGCAGAGAGAAACTGGGACTTTCAAAGAAACTTTATCTCTAGTTGTTCCACTCTTATTCTCTAATTGGCCCCGACTCCGGACCATTAGAAGAGCTGACAGATGCTACAAGACTAAGAGTATTAGTAACTAATGCAGTTAATGATCTTGAATAGGCTTATTACATGAGAGATGAATTCTCCTTTATTTCCCGGAAATGTAAAGGAACCTTGCCATAGGCATTAATTGCATTTAATTCCATGTTAGGGTCCATTCATCCTACCAGCATCTTGGATAACAGCCCAAGAGTAAATGTGGTTCTCTCTGGAAGTGTTTCTTCTGATGAAGTACTTCAGATACAAAAAACTGAAAACACTTTTACAATGTTGCTTTAAGGATTTTTTTAATAAAATATAACATTAAAATAATCTACTTTCGTGAGTGTAGAAATTGGTTGGTAAACCATGTAGGAGTACAGATGGGTGCAATATTTTTATTTTTACTTCAGATGATACCATATGCCAAGCCTCAGGAGGCACTCAGTTGCCAACGAGGTACAAATAGAGATCTACAAAAGACAAAACTGAAGGTTGTCTCCTTGCCATGTTTCCACGCAGCATGCCCCAGTGAAATTTCAGCCTGTCCTGAGAGAAACAGCAACTTCTTAGTTCAGAAATTCTAGTTTCACTTTTGGTCACAGCGCTTTCTCTTGAATTACCTTCTCCAGGATCCTTCAAGATAACTGTGCCCAAGATGCCCAGTTCTAGCTGAGGGAACAAGTGGGAGATATTTATGGAGGTGTGTAACGTCACTCACTGCTGGTGTTTGGGAAGAGAGCGGGAGGCTGAGGATTCAGAAGGAGCTTAAGGACCTTCATTGTCTTTTCAGGGCATGACTCCTACCAATTAGTAGCCACGCAATTAGCCATCATGAGATATTCACCTCTGATATCAAGCCCATAGGCAGCATATATTGTGCCGTATCCCAAAGCAGTCTCTGAGCTGTTAGTATGGAAACACTGTTCAGAAAACAGAGGGGATCAGAGGGTCTCTGTTGGAGCCAGCAAGCTTATTCAGCTTTCCCACAAGAGAGCCTACAGACAGCTGAGCTATTTCTATAACACTTACCTCCATCTCGCCAGCATTCACCTACCTTGTCATTTTGTGGGGTTTGCTTGTAGCTGTTTCCCATGGCTGTGATGATGATGGCAGGGCTTGAGAAGGCAGCTGGCCTACAATTCGGTGCACCTTGACCAGCCGCATGTGTCTTTTTGAAAACAAAACCAAACTTGTGAACTGCTTCAGTGCCTCCCCTCCCACTCCCTCTGCATTTTTTTACAATGATTTCATGTGCCTTGAACTGGGTCCTCAGCCGGTGTAAACCAGTGTGGCTCCATCGGCTCCAGTAGAGCTGAACTGATTTTTTAGGAGCTGTGGATCTGCTGGGCTTTGACAGCAATACTGGAGTGCTGCCAAACACGGTGATTTAAAAGGTTGTTACAACACTGAGCACTTTTCCCTATTGATCCCACACCTAGTGTACGTGGATCCTAATTTCTGCTCCTCCTTGCTTCAGGATGTCACTTAAATACTGAGCCCCTTCTCCATCAGGGGAGGCTGCTGACACCTGTCGTAGTCGAGTTTCTGACATGGCAACCTACATACAGCTCTTTGAATAAGGCTGGCAGGGAGCGAGACTTCCATTTTGGGAAGAATTGTGAAGGTTTAATACTTGTTTACATTTGCTTTTTGTGAAAATACAGATATGACTTACCTTCAGAAAATAAAACCATAAAAACTGCAAGCCCTGGGTCATGGGTCCCTAAGTCGGGCAGGGAGTCAGAGGTTTCCAGTGAGGATCCCTGTGCCCCACGTGAGTGCTGCAACTGCAACAGATTAATTTAATTTGCTTTTTTAAAGGCTTTATTAAAAATATTAACCTAACCAAAGAAACTAAGACATTCTAGTTTCCAACCACCCAGGCCAGGGAAAGTGCCAAAATATCAAAAATGCATGTCAAGGCTCAAACAGTTTATTAAACATGAAGCAATCTCATCCTAGCCTCTGTTTTAAAATATTCGACTCCCATGTTTCTACTTAGAATTGACAACTCTCATTTGCAAATAGGTTTGGGCTGTATTAGGTCATTAATTGTTAGTTTTTGTAGCAAACTGGTTTTTCTCCTCCCTTTTCAACATTCACTCAGTTCACTGGAATTTTAATGTTATGCTTCTCCAATTTATTGATGGGTTATCTTCGGATAGACCTAAAATGGAAATAGAATGAAGAAGTCAGAATTATAAGTTGAAAAACTTTACCCTGAATTATTCCAGAAAGTGTTGAGAAGCACACAAAAGTGCTATTTGCTAAAATATGGCTTATGAAAACTTGGGAAAATACCAGGTCAACTAGACGATCAGAGACACTCACACTTTCATAACCTCCTTGGCAATATTGCAATTATTAATTGGGAAGGATATGCTATTCACAGGGATATGGTTCTGCAACTGGAGATAAAATATTTCCACAGTTTGTGGTTTGAAAGTGGCGTGCAGGAAACCACATTAGGTGGTTGGACCGGCGCCACCGGGACGCAGCAAGTCGGCATTTTCGGGCTGTCCGGTGCCAGTGACCAGAAGGACGCTGATGCTGAGCGCTCCCCTATGCAAGTTGTGTGTGTGTGTGTGGGGGGGGGTTGTTGATAAATGTCATCTGCCATGCTGAGCCCCACCGCCCACTGGGAGGGCGAGCTGTGTGCTGACCTTCTCCGGGCAACTCGTGCCAGCTGAAGCTGTAACATGCTGTAGTATCCTGAAGTATCATAATATCCATCCCTGAAGCTCGCTGCTGCACCAAGCAGTCGCAGTAGGTAGAGGAAAGGGATGTATATCCCCCCCCCCGTGAATTATTTTGTGCTATTTCGGTGCTGGCCTCAGAACAAACCCAGCTGTAGCTGTGTGGCTTTGCTGGACAATTTGTTTCCAGAAAAGATGGAAGAATAATTGTGGTCACCCACAGAACCATTAGATGGTACACTTAATGCTCTTGCTGCTCGTTGTGGGTATTTTCCTTGTTCAGCTTACCATAATTTAACAATTATTCATTCCAGCTATTTAAATGCTGCCCAGACAATGGGCTTGCTGGTGGTATGAGCAATTACTGCATCTTCCCAGGCCCCACCATGGGTGGTGACTGGGGACCTCCCCAGGGGCTTCCAGCAGGAACTGGGCTGATTTGAGATGAAATGGCCGTTCTCCAGGGTGATGTCTCTACTTAACTTCTGCGATCTGTGGTAGGGGTGATCGGCTCCTCTCCTGTTACTTATTTATAACCTGCATTAATTCTGTGCTTAAAAATGCAAGCCCAGACAGAGAGACAAAGGCTGGGACCCTGCGGGTCCCTGCCTGGAGCTGGGATGAAATACCATGGGGAGCACAGGGAGACCAAATGGCTTGCTGTGGGTTGGCAGCCTCACCAGGACCTGCAGGTGGGCTGATGCTCAGCCTGGAAAACACCTTTTCCCCTGAACCTGTACGAGCACATAGCTGAAGAATATCTTTTGGCCACCAACTGGCTCCATAGTCCCCCTTGGCCGGGGACCTGTCTGCTCCCAGCAAGGCCAGCGGGTCCTCTCTGGAGTGATGGGAGCAGAGGCAGGCATGGACCTCTCAGGTCTTCATTGCAGTTGTCAGAGCTTTATGAATACATGTTATTTGTTCCTTGAACTTACAGAATCTCTCATGTTAAAGTGTGCCAAAATGCTTCCCAGCCTCTTCTAGAAAAGAAAAGGAGAAAGAAAAAAAGAAATCAAACCCAAACCCAAACGTCCTGTTCCTGCTCCGGCTGAGGGTGCTGGTGTTTTGGCACAGCAGTGTAAGAGGAAATGTTAATAATGCCTGAAGGTGGTGCCCAAATGAGTTGCGCCGGGAGGTGCATAGGCAGAATGCACTAGACCCACAGCAAGACTCGAGCTGCCTAAGTACTGCTGGAGGTTACATCTACAGCAGCAAACAAAAATGGACCGGGGCTGGTTTCCCAGTGCCGAGGGTAAGATTTCTGGTTGCGCTTGCTTCCCTGCACCCTTGCAAAACAGGGTTGCCTTGTTTCTGCTGTGTCCCAGGAGAGTCCCTGGCCAGTGCTCTTCCCGTCAGCAGGGGCTGGCTCAGGCCACAGCTGGCCAGGGCGCGGGCAACCAACAGTCAACAGGAGGAGAGAGCCCCGCGGGCAGTGCCAGGTCTTCTTGGCCAGGAGCAGCCTCTGATTCCCGAGTCACTTGTCACTGCTGATGGGGAAAAAATGTGCCCAAGAAAAATGCCCTTGAGAGTGGTCCCTGCGTCACCTGCACTTGACTTTAAAGTCCTGGAAAATGTGGGAGCAACCCTGTGGACTGATTAAGGCTCTTACTTGTGTTTGTTTCTTGCATCCCTGAGCAGGTTGCTGCTTTACATCAGGTATTTTCCAGACTAAGTAGAAAAATTTCGGACTCCCTTTTGGAGGCGGTGGCCCTCATGCTGGCCGCAGGCTGTCATGGTCACCAATTCCCTCTCTTCCATCTGCCTGGCCTTGGGCTTTTTGTGCAAGGCAACAGGCTTGGGGTTCAGAAGTACCTCACGGCAGCAATACAATTCAGTTAACAGCACTGGCTGTAAAGTGCACTGATAAAGAAGAGCAGATGTCAAAGTGCAAACACTGTTTCTGGACGTGCATGCGTGGCTTTCCCCAAAGTGGTCTTGCAGGGCAGAGCTGCTATTGATTCGCTGACGTTGTGCTGACTGGAGAAACTCTCCTGTAATCAGATAGCTGAGAAATGCCACTGGCTCTTTGTCACTTGAACAGTTTTCATCAGCATCTCCTGCTGGATATTCCCTTTTGTTTGTACATAAATTGCCTCCAAAACCAATCTGTCATGAACACGATGCACACTTTTTCCAGTCTCCAAACTTCTCTTCAAGAAAAATAAACCCTGTTCTGGAGCACAACGATGTGTTGTGCACAAATTCGTGTAACGCATATTCTCAGCTTGGCGCAAGGAGCGACCTTCTTCCATGGGGTTAAGGCACAGCAAACTGAACGTGTGATGAATGGCTGGGGGATATTGTTAGCACGTGTGCCTGGCACATGGGGAAGAAAAGATGAAATATCTGACTTGTATTTTCCAGTCATTTTCATCCTACATCAAAACAAACTATTCCTTATGTAAACGGAAATAATTAGTTAATCCATATACTGCCAGTATCTACTTTGCTACAAAATCAAACACTGCCCTGCGTTCAGGATATTTTTCCTGTGACAGAAACAACAACAGAAGTGATATATTCAAGTCTCATGAAATGGACTGTAACATTTGGCGATGCGTGCAGGTCTTGGAATATATGTTTTACTAAGACTAAGCTGTGCTGAATATAATCCTTTGAATTCTCAATCTCACACACATTCAAAAAAAAAATAAACAGCAGAGTGTTTATTGAGCAACTGTCTTTGCCCCTCAACTCAAAGGAGGCATTGTGCTGTCCACCTGCAGATCTTCTTAACTTTCCTCCTCTTTTGTAATGATGAAAGCCTTCCCACTTGAAAGGACAAAAAGACATTTATTGTTTTTACATTCAGTTGCAGACCTTCATATGTGGAATTTCCAGGCAATATAGTTAAGAAACAGAAGGCCTTCAATTTTAAAAAGAAATAGCAGCTCCCTTTCTTTAATGCAACAGCGTAACCTCAGAAAGGCTGAAGGAGGAAATCACTCCGTGCCTTTACCCTTCGGTGTCTAGTTCCTATGCAAATACATGATGCTGCGTGGTAACACTGTGGTGTAACGCTCCTTGCCCACACTGTGTGGTTGTGTGCACCGACAGCTACCGTAACATGTTGCTTACACACAAGCCTTATTATCCTTATGTTCATCAAGTCTGAGAGGCAGCAAAAATGTATGGTACTCATACAGTTATTGGTGCTTCGGTAAGGCTGAGAGAGTTGGGGTTGTTCATCCTGGAGAAGAGAAAGCTCTGGGGAGACCTTATAGCCACCTTCCAGTACCTGAAGGGGGCCTACAGGAAGCATGGGGAGGGACTCTTTATCAGGGAGTGGAGTGACAGGACGAGGGGTAACGGTTTCAAACTGAAGGAGGGTAGATTCAGATTGGCTATTAGGAAGAAATTCTTTCCTGTGAGGGTGGTGAGGCACTGGAACAGGTTGCCCAGGGAGGTTGTGGATGCCCCATCCCTGGAAGTGTTCGAGGCCAGGCTGGATGGGGCTTTGAGCAGCCTGGTCTAGTGGGAGGTGTCCCTGCCCAGGGCAGGGGGTTGGAACTAGGTGATCTTTAAGGTCCCTTCCAACCTGAACCATTCTATGATTCTGTGATTCTATGATAAAGTAACGGGGGAATCACTCAGCTGTACTTTAGTACCTGTGATGGTTTTATCTAACTCTTCCATTTTAACTCTCCCTCTTTTGTTCCTCTGTTTGTAGTAGAAACGGTGACTACTTTGAACGGCTTAGAATAAGTCTGTTAAAGGACTTTCTTGCAGAAATGCAGGGCCCAAGTGGGCTCATTCCTGTTCCCGCTTGTTCTCGGGTTGCCACCACCAGGGAGGGATGCTGAGGGTTTGCCACTGGCCTATGGGTGGTATGCATGCTTAGCCAGGCAATCGCTGCTGTAATGCAAAATTCAGTGAGTCATATAAGCTACTCCTTAGAAAGATCTGAAGTCTTCCAAGCGTCTCTGGCTCATTAAAATCCAAACTGGATGGGAAGGGCCCAGATCTGACGACTCAATGAGTCGTATGAACTCTTACGACATTTATTTTGATACTGTAAAAACTATGTCCAAAAAGTGATGCCGAATCTCAGTCTAGAGTTATTTGGGGATATTTGTCCTAATTTCATCTCAGTAACCACTAAAAAAAAGTATAAATGAAACTTGCCCTCCTGCCACAATACCGCCTGCATGTCCTTGTCTTGGCCAGCAGTCTGGACACAAACCAACATATGCTAACTTCAGTCTTATCTACAGGATTGAAAAGTCTGCTGCTCCTATAATTTTTTTTTTTTTTATAGGTGTTAATGTTTCTGGATACGCTTTAAAGGATACTTTATAGATGTGTATGGAAAGTACTCACCAGTAATGTATTGTAAACCAGGCATGCACTGCAAATTGCACAATACATCACTGCTGTTACTAAGCCCTGATAAAATGACTACTTCTGTGATAAATGTGTTCTAGCCCTTTCATATGTTACTTGAGTAAATGATAAAAGCCGCAGTTAAATTTTAATAGGGTATGTTTACAAAGGCATTTTTTAACTAATGCCAAAATATACAATCTGTAGTCTGTATTTTTATACACCCCAAGGTGGAGTCTAGGTTATTTTTATGGTAAACATATGGAAACTTGTTTTACTTATTTTTTTTTTCCAAATAAAGTTTTTTTTCATTAGACTGGGCCTTTTTGCTGATGTATTCAGGCTGTTGGAAGAATTGGGAATGATGGTTGTATCATGACTAAATTTCTCCCCCTTTTTTGGGAGGATAAAGGGCTGGCATGCATTCACAGCTTTGCTTCAGTTAAAAACAAACAAAGTGTACAAGAAAAAAAGGAAAATTTGGGCATATGGCTAATGATCTGAATCTGAGGAGCTTTTTCATGGAAAAGTCATTGTTACCTGCTGGAGAACTTCTAAATCTTTGTCCCAAAATAAAAATGTCAAGTCCTTTTCTAGGATCATTGTAATGGGGTAATATTGTTTCTGGCATGCTGTTCTTGTAGCTCTTTTTTTTTTTTTTTTTTGATCCTTGTACAAAGGGATACACAGAAACAGTCCACAAAAATACCTTCTCCTGGGGCTTGATCCAATGCTTATTTCAGCCAAGGGAGGTATTTCTTTGACTTCAACAGAGTGGATCAGGACTGAACTCCTGCAAAAGCTAAAACCTTTGAAACTCTTTGTAGCTGTAGAAATGGGAAGCGTCATTCTAGAAATGGGGAAAAGTGTTGACTGAGAAGCGAATGGTTGTATTAGAGGCTTTTGCTCTCACTTAAAGCTCGCTCAGCTGACTCAGACCTCAGTGGGGCAGCAGCACCTGAAGTAGACACCTACGTTAAGAAGCTTCTAACCCCGTCTCACTATCTCGATAGTCCTTACAGAGTGTGTGGAAACATTTTGTTCGCTGCCTGATGCTTAACACACCATATGCACAGTTTATCATAATAGTAATAGTAATAGTAATAGTAATAGTAATAGTAATAGTAATAGTAATAGTAACAGTAACAGTAACAGTAACAGTAATAGTAATAGTTTGTAGCTGAGTGAATTAGTTACAGGAGATACTGTTAAGTCAGAAGAAAGTGTTGTCTGTTCTAAATGCCATAAAATATTACAGCTCAGTCCTGGCTAATAACTGTGGTGATGGATGAATGTTAATACGCAGGTAGAAGCATGGGGATTTATTTATAGCTTGATCCCATACCTTGTGCGGGTCACTTCTTTTGCACCAGGATGAGACTAGGAGATATCTGGCTGCTGGGTTTTACAGCTGTGCTCTCTGTTCCTTCCTCATATTGAGGGACGGTCCCCTGAGCCAGCCCTGTACTGAGGCTTTGGAGCTACAAGACCCTTTGGATTTTCCTGTTTTTCCTGTCTGTGACAACAGAGCCCGCTGTGGGATGTAGCAGACCTCCAGACCCAGCCACAGTCGAAAGGAGTTTAACCAGCCCCTTCCCTTTCTGTGGCTGTGAGCCTCTGTGCTTGTGGGCACGTGTTTTCCTCCACACATGGGCATAATCCCAGTGCAGGTAGCACCACAACTCATGCATGCAATTAAACAAGTATGTGCGTGCTCATAGGGTTGAGGCCAAAAATCAGACCATACTGGCTTAGCAAGGGGCAAATTTGACCAGCGGTTTTACCAACCCTGTGACATCACATTTGCTTGACCTACCGTGAGTAATGTAATTGCAACCTGGGATGAGCAAGACATGAAAAATAGGATATGAGAAGAAAGAAATTACAAGGTAGTGACAAGACAGAAAAGTTAACTTTGGAGGCAGGTGCAGCAGAAGTGAAGTCCAGAGATCTGGGGGGGTGGTTGCAAGTGGTAATTTTTGAGAAGAGGAGTGGAGTGACCCAGATGGGTTTTTATTCATTTAACATCAGCAGTTACTGACCATGGGGAGAAATGGGTACCTCTGGAGGCCTGGGCACCCTACCAGTCCTAGATGATATCTACTGGTTTTAGGAAGAGTCTGGGTTGGCAAGACTAGAGCCTTCTTAGATGATGAAATGATTTAGGTGAGATACATTTCATACAAAATCACGTAACACAGGAGGGAGGAAGAAGCCGGGACTAAAATCTGAATCTAAAGTTGCTGGAGCTCCATAGGTCCCTTGAACCAAAGGTGCTTGGGACTGGTCTCCAGAACTACACAGGGAGAAGTGAAGGGGGAGTGAAAAAGGCCATATTTGAGACAGAAAGCAGTTAGTTATGTTACGCCCGGGGTTGCTTTGGGCAGGGAGGAGGGCGGCGGTCATCCGCCTATGTGGAATCTGGTCTCCTGGAGAAGGAGGTTACAACAGCAGCAAGGAGACATGGTGGCCTGGAAGGAGGAGGTTTTGGGACCAAGGGAGATTGGAGTGGAGATAGCGTCTTGCCTGGTTAAACCGCAGGGATGAGCAGGGTGGCAGATGTGTATCTCTGGGGAAGGAGAATCCAACCTCAAGACTTGGGGGTCAGCAGTGGCAATGCGGAGGCACCAGCCACAGAGGTTATCGGAGAACCTGAGCAAGAGGGAGGACAGAACAAAGTCCCAACTGCATGCTGGGATGGAAGATGTTGAGCTGGAGGGAGACTGCTGGGCAGGGCTTATTCCTTCCCCAGGCAGGACAAGGATGCCTACAGGTGTCCCGTAATAAAGGTCCTCTTCCGGAGCTGGTATGCTGGCAGCTCACACTCACTAACTACATCCCAGAAACCACCTGGTTCCTGAGCATGCGTGAGGGGAAGCCATTGAGAGGATTCACAAAGATATCCAAGAGGCTGAAAATTTATCAGTTTGGGACCAAGAGTCTGGAATAATTTGTTCTGCCCACAAGTGAAACAAAACTGACCAAATGCCCTCCCTCCTCATGCTGAGGAGAGTGGGCTCTGACACGTATGTTGAATTCCTCTTGTGTCTGTGCCACCATCACTTCAGGTAATTTCATACTCGCTAGGACAGGACTCCCCAGCGCTCCCTTTGTGGATGAATATCAGGCGTGGAAGGGGGGCTACTGGAGCCATTAGCAAGAAGACAGGTCCCAAAAGGCAAGGGAGGCCTCCAGGCCACTCTCCCCTGCCCCACCATCAGAAAACAGGTACTTTTAAGAACACTTGGCCAATTACATTAACTTTATGTGGGTATGGGATGGACCTGGCCAGAGAAGAGTTCACCGGTTGTGGCAACACTGGGGAAAGTATGTCAAATAAGATGAGGATTCAGGCACAAATCACTGTTATTATTACATCTATTGAATATGTGGCAGTATTTCAGAATATGTATTATATGGACAAAAAAACAGGGATTTGTTATACATACTTGTGAATTAACCTTTTTTTCATGAATGTGTAAATAATGCTCTGGTAACCAGGGATAGGTCTGAAGTTGTGGAACCCATAACTGAACCCATGGAAATACTACTGCTTTAGAGGATTGTATTCCTAGGACTGTCCGCTTCACTTGCCTTGGCAAAACATAGCATCGAGTCCTGAAAGAACTGAGCTGAGGAGAGTTACCTGTCCTGGTATCTTGGTGAATGTATAAGCAAAGCAAGCTATCCCACAGAGACTGAAAGCCACAGGCTGAGAGTCACTGTGAGTGAGCTTGGTGTAACTCCGGGATGCCTCCCTTTGCAAAGATGATATCATGCAAGTGGGATGGTTTGGTGCAACTCCCACTGGTTAGTTCTTCATTAGCAACCATTACACACCTGATAAAAACATCTTATACTGCTTGTAGCAGGATGTGGCCTCAAGTGTCACTGTTTGAGGCAGGTTACATGGACAGCCCTGTGTAGTGGAAGTTTCATAGGCACGTGCTCTGAAAAAATGTTGCAATCTCTGTCCCCCCATTACTCATAGGCAGCACTGATGAGATGTCAAACACGATGTAGCCACAGTACCGCTCAAGATGTTGAAAGGGATGTTGTGATGAGCAACACAATCTTTAGTTTGTAAATGTAAGCATAGTTGTGAGATCTGGGGAAGGGAGTATGGCCAAACCAAAGTTGTGTGCATAGTCTCAGGAAGATGCTTGCCCTGGAAATAAGAGTAATGTGGAATTCACACAGCTATAGGGGATGGTCCCTTCTTGGCATTGTGTCAGCCTCCATGGGCCCGAGTGAAGGCTCAGGACATCATTGTGCTAGTGGCAGGGCAAGCATGGATGAGGATGGGATAGCTGGTGTAAGTTTTCCCAGCTAGTGTGAAAGGTGTTTGTACCTGGTGGCTGGTACCTGAACTCAGATGACATGACCAGAAAGGAAAGATGTAAAGCGACAGAATTTTTGCTAAATATTGTCTGTACTTTTGTTTCTGAGTTAACAAATGGGCCTTGTGTTATTTTGAAGATTACGGCAGTGACACTGAATGATGAAGATCCTGTAACCTGTAAAATGTACCGGGCTCCCAACCACTGGTTAAGTCCTCAAAACACAAACTGTGTTAAATGTTGCAGGCAGACTCTTAGCAGGTGTCATTCTTTCAGTGGACAGATGACACATGAAAACAGTGCAGTGAAGATACCAGATCTTCAGCATGGTACTTCCAGGACGATGTACTATTGTTTGTTGAAACTTCAGTCCCAGGGACTTGAGCTTCTGAAATTATGGAGTGGCCATTGACTTAGTGAATCTCGGGACTGGACTTTGCATATTCCCGCATTCCCATGCGGGCTGCGGTACATGTGTGGCAGCTCCAGTTAAAAATTGTTTCCACAGGTGCCAGCCACTCATGCTTTTTGATCTGGAGGGTCTCAGGTTAGTCTGTGGCATGCTGGCTGGGATGCCAGGTACAACATAGACTCTTGCGACTTCTCTTGGATCTTGCAAAAGTGTATTTCTTTTTCTTTTTTCTTTCCCTGCAGTGCTCAGCTCCCAGTTATAGGAAGAAATTTCATGTGTATATGTGTCTGTGGGGGGTGGGGGTTGCTTATATATACAGTAAAGTTTCTGGTCTCATGAGGTCAGAGGAAAATGGGAAGTGCACACCCAGAAGGCCAGAAAAACAGAAGGCAAATAAAAGGAACATTACGTTAACATGAAAACTAAAAGGTTCTTGAAAGAAAAAAATGTTTTGATTTTGGAGCTTTCCAGTACATGTTTTTTTTGTAAGCTTGCAATTGACCATAATGGTCTTGTCTAATGTAAAATTGAGTGATATAGGCCTTTTCCAGTTGTTTTTCCTTCTGAGTAACGAGAAGCAGTTTCCAGTAAATGAACTGCAATCAACTGCTGAATCATCGCTGTTGAGCAGAGGTTTCAAAACCTGAGCCAGATAATTGTGTGAGTGCTGTTGGCACCGTGTTCCTCTTCTCTCATTGACGGAGCCAACCTTGGGCTCACCTTACCCGGGCACATGATTTCCTTGGCTTCAGGATTGCCCTGGCGAGTGAAGGCTGCCAGAGCCAGCTCAGGAGGCAAGGAATGAGGGACTTGTAGGTATTTGTCAGCCCGATTGGTGAGGCAGTTCAGCTAATGTTCCCCTCACTTGGCAGCCTTTCCTTCCATATGCCGAAAATATTTACTCTAAAAAGAGAACTTCAGGCTGTGTTTGATGCCTGCTGGCTCTGCAGTCAAAAAAACAGACCTTGATTTCAGTTGTGTTTTCCTAAAATGTGCAAATATGTGACTAATAGAGAAATAATAATACCTAACACAGAAACATGTGCATTCAAGCCTTTTCCTTTCAGCTCACCTGTTTTTGGACAAGAGGGAGGATTCATCCTGCTGGACCTTAGATATTTACACTGTGTCTCCAGCTCAACTACTCACCCAGGCTCACTTCATAGGCAACGGAAGGAGACAATGTCCTCCTAGAGCAAGATTCACCCCATCCTATTGCAAGCGCCTAAAACAGAGCAGAAGAGCTGGCTGCAGAGGGGATTTATCTCCACCCTGACTCACCCCCGGTGGGCATCTAAAGTCTGGTGAGAGGAATCCCACCATCAGCCACTGGGAAACAAGTCAACCTGGAGACATCTTCCCACCTGCCTTACCTGGCTGGGAGCTGTGAAAGCCACAAGCTGATGTGCAGTGGCCCTCTGAAGACCAAGGGAATGACAGCAGAGGCTCCTGCGCTGTGTTCAGAGGACCTGTGAGTGCCCTGCTTTGCCTTTGTCACCTGCACCCCTTGCCAGCACTGTCAGCAGACTGCTTGCTCAGCAGCTGCTCAGTCGTGGCTCTGGGCTTTTCCACCAGGTGTGAAATGGTATTGTGCTGCCAGCACATGGCTCCTGCCAGCTCTCAGAGAGCAGGGATTGATGTCGTGTGCTTGGTTTGATGGACTGGTCACACAACTTGTACGAGCAGCGGTAAGAAATGCCTGGGAACTGGCATCAAAAATCCTCTACCAGTCCCCCCTGGTCAGGCTTAGCTGGGAAAATGTTTTGCTGAATCCAGGATCCACTTCTTTCTGTTAAAAGATAATTTTACTATAGCAACAATGAAATGCATTTTTATGGGAGTCCCTTATCCAGCATTGTCACTGGGGAGAACACTGTACCTGCTGTCAGGAAGACCAGATTTCCTGGTTTTTACTTGTCTTCAAGGGCTGTAGCCAGAAAGTCAGAAATATGACTCAGGAAAGGAATTTTCTATTAGAAAGTTTCCTTAAGTGGAATACCAAGGTGTATTTGTTTATTCATTGCGATGGCTTGGTACCTTTACTCAACCTACTTTAAAAATTAGGTTTTGTAAGTTGTTATCCACCAACAGGACCAGCATGATTGGTTTAGATTCAAATTGTAGCATGCTGTATGCACCTGTGACTAAGCAGCAGCTGGTTTTCATAACTAATTTTTCTGTACATCTCCTCTAGAAGACTGAATGAAAAGGAAGAGAATTGATAAAAATGAGACAGACACTTTGTTGCTTCCTTTAATTTAGGTTCCTTGAGGTTTCACCAAAAGTAGTGTAGGACCATAAAAATAAAGAAGGGCATTGCAATAGCCCAAGTTTAAAATGGTAAGATAGAATAGGGATTTCCAGTTGTGGTAGCAAGCAAGTACGACATAGTAACAGTTCCAACATAATACTACAGACAGATAGACCTAAAAAGCCAGGGAATGTAGAAAGAAAAATGATGTGAGTATGGGTGACTCCAAAATTTATGGCCTAAGCAGAAATGCTGGGGAGAGAAGCGCTTATGGTACAAGATGTATGAGAGAAGCACAATAAAGTGGCTTTGGCTACAGGGCAATGGGTCGGTCAGCACGTGAGGGTTGTGCAAGACATGAAACGTCTAAGAGTTGGCAGTGATAAGAGAAACACACCAGTACCAGAACTTGCTGCTGTGAGTGATGGAGGGAGGAGCTCAACTGAGCATAGAATCATAGAATTGTCTAGGTTGGAAGGGAACTTTAAGATCACCAAGTTCAGCCACCAACTTGACATTGCCAAAACCACCAGCATGTCCTCACCTGTCAGAATTTGAGATTTTTATAACTTTTCCCTGGAAATGTTTTTTATGTTGTGAAACTGGATGTTTTTCAAGCTCACCTGTTTGACATACAGGAAAAGCGGGCAAAATTCATACGGCCAAATTAGAAACTCCATTTACTTTCCACTGCTTTGTTTGGCAGAGGTGAGGCATAGATTAATGGATGAAGACATGGATGGCAAAAAGTCAGTGAGACTTATATATCAGAACAACATATCTAGACTTTTTACTGGTTGCAGAAAGTTTGAATTCATTTATCATGAAAAACATCATCAAAACCCCAAAACCAATGAAAAACCCTAGGGGTTGGCAATGTTGTGGTAGAGGCTAGAGTTAGCAAGATGACAGCTGTGCTGGTGTTGGTGTCTTTTGTACATGGGAGGTGATGTCAATAGGAAAAGAAGGCAAAGCTATTAGGCTGCAGGAAGAATAGGTGATGGAGATAAGTGAGGAGTTAAAGCATGCGCTGGAGATGACCTCTGCCTTCAGTAATGCCTCATGAACCAAACGTGTGTGTTTAGACAGACGTGACACCATGTACGCTGAGAGGGAAAAATACATATCTGTGAGGGGTGTTGTATGCAATTTGCATGAATTGCAGTCGCCGTCTTACTCATGAACATCGTTGACAGGGATGAATAAAGTAATCTTAATGAGCGAAAAAGCCAGCAGGCAGTTCGCCGCGCCCTCGGAGGCATGTGGCCGCCTTGCTTCACAGGGGAGGAGCGTCTCCCGGGATTGCAGTTTCCATTGCAGTGGCACGAGATCCGTACGTAGTGGAAAGGGGTTGTGGGTTTGGCATGAAAGAGCATGTGCTAATGTGGCAAGCAAGGCAGCTGGGTGTCTCTGGAGGGGGGTGTGTGTGGACCTCTCCCTTGCTGCAGCAGAGAGGGGGCGAGGGCTGGGAGGTCCGTCACGCAGGGGAGTGCGATCATGTAGGCTGGAAGGGACCTCCGGGGTCCTCTGGTCAACCTCCACCCCCCCCACCTGGAGCAAGGCCCTGTGGTGTAACTGCAGCGTCAAATAATGTGCAGACACTCCTTGTAAGAGAGTTAGGGATAAACCCTGTGATGCCGACTGTATTCAGCTGATCCTTTTGTACCGGGATTAAAGAAACCTGAAATCCAGGTGGTGACCACCTCAGCAGTACCTGTGGGGCATAGGACATCCCCTCCTGAAAGTGCCCACCCCACCCACAGCCAATAGTGCTTGTTGCCCACCTCCCGCCACCGCCACTGGCAGATTTGAGACCAGCACCCACCTCTGGCTGGTTCACCCAGGACTGTCCCTGGTGACTACCCCCTTGCCTGCCCTTCTCCGTCTGTCCCCTTTGTGGCTGTCGGCCTGCAGGAAGGGGCTGGGGACCTCCTACCCATCATCTCAGCCCCACCTGAGGAGCAGTCTGGGAGGGACAGGGTGTCCATGTGCCATCTGGTTTCATTATATTAGACTGATCTCTCCGTGTGAGGTCCTCAGCACCCACCACAGGGGCTGGTGCACATCGTCCTTCTGTGTCACCATCAGCCAGCCCCAGAAAGCTGTGACAGCCAGCTTGAAATGGGGGAGAGATGCAGTTTTGTTTGTGTATTTTTGTTCCCCGAGCCTTTGGGTGAACCCAGGCCACATCATCTCTTCAGCCACTGGAGAAACAAATTTCTTTTTCTTTTCCCTGTGCTCTCTTTTTTTTTTTAAACAAAATCTTGTGTTCTTCTCCTTCCCCATAATTCTAGGACCTGGGGCTTTATGGTAGCTGTTGTGGGTCTGGGAACTCACGATAAGATCAAGCTGTAAAAAGTAAAGGGAATTCCAGATAATTTTCCACTCTGAGCACTGCGGAGCCCTTCCTAACCCGTGTTTGTTAAAACATGGTCTCCCGTGTCACCACAGAAATTCAGATATATTTCCCCACTCATCTGGCAAACACTGTTTACATCTTCCAATGTTTCGAAAGGAATGACAATTAACAAAGCTATTTATGTTCCTAAGTAAATTAAAAAAAGCTATGTCATAACATATTTGTTGTATCAGCATCATCTGCTTAGCCCGGATTTTTGAATAGCATTTGCTAGGAGTTTATTTTGAAAGATCTCCAAAAGATGCGGCAGTGCCGTCCAGCAGCTCAGAAGACCTTTCTTCCCCGGTGTGGTGGCAGTGGGCCGAGGCAATTCTTCTGTCCTCTTCTTCGTTAAATCACCTTTATCTGATCTGCCCACACTTGCAAATGGCTCCAGTGCCTTTTCAGCCCTATCTGGATGGAGATAAACTGCTCGTGGGTGGAGCACTGGAAGGAAGAGCGAACTTCCTCTCCTCTGTAGATGCTTGAAATATATAATCTTTGAAAATTAAAGGCTCTAATTACCTCGCAGGGAGCTGCGCATGCGGGAGCACTCCCCGCCATGGCGCAGGGGTGGAGGAGAGCCAGCGGTGCTCAGCAGGGACATCTTCTCACTGGGTTGTGGTCTGGGTGCCCACACAAGGGCCAAGACTTAGGGAAAAGGAGGGAACCGCAGTGATTCGTAGGAAAACAGTGGAAATCACCTGGAAAAGGCAATGCAGTTTCCCTTTGACATTTTTTTCACCATGTCCCCTTGCAAGAAGGCAGTAGGGATGTGGTGGTTCCATCCAAGCCGATGGGAAAGGTGCGGGTCTTCTGGTTTTCTCCATTGGCTCACCTGAGCTGTGAACAAAAGGGTGGCACCCAATACTTTCAGCAGCAAATACTGATCTTTGTCTTGGCAAGCCAGCTGGAGAGCTGACATCCCCACGCTCCTTTCCATCTCTGTGGTTTCCCTAATGCCCTATGGGGCAAGGTGGCAGTGGGGTTCATGCCACCAAATGGATCTCATGGAGGCTTTTCCTCTCAGATCCCCTCTCAGGTGCATGTATTTGGGTGGCAAGGGAGGTTGTTGTTGGCTTATTTTTAATAGAAACTCTCATTTGTCATCATTTAGGATGTGTTGCTAAAGGCGAACAGTGCTTGCAAGCTGCCCAAGGTGGGCACATTGTGGTGAGCTTCACGGGAGCCCTGGCAGCCTTTGGACTCCATTGAACCTGAAGTCCATACCCACACTTTGGGAAGGTGGACTCGTGCAGGCTGAGGATGAACACCCAAAACAAACCAACCGAGTCCCAACGAACTGCAGCAATGCCCAGCCAGCATTAATCCTAGCTTAGCTCTTCTGCAAAAAATAATAATAATGAAAAAAAAAAAGGAAAAAAAACAACCCAGCCCATGCAGGGTAATAGCACAATCATTTCTCCGGGGCTTTGGCCAGGACTGCGGGCATGCTGGTATGCTTATTCATTGAGAGGCTACTCCTCAACAGCCATCCTCCATGTCACTGGCTCTAGCCCACCCACTTCCCAGCTCCGAAGGAAGTGGTTGGGCTTTCCCGGACAAGCTCCCCAGCACCCCACCAATCTTCTGATCCAGCTTTTTACCACCTCAAAAGCACCACTGCCAGCGACCTGAGGAGGGGGTTTGCTTTGAGTTCAGCGCTCCAGGTGCACATGCCTGAGGAGAATAAAGGGATTTCCATCTAGAAAAATCAGTGGAGGGGAAAAAAAAGACTTCACAGTGCAAAGCAAGACTGAAAGAAAGGAAAGCATCGCCTGTGTGGTGCTGTGGGTTATCCCCCACCTGGGCTGCCAGAACAGGCAGGAGCAGCCAGACCCAGGGTGCCCGTGCCTGGGCACTCACGTGTGCTGCTCCCAGTAAAGGGACATCCCCCAGCGCCTCCTGCAAGCAGTTTCTCCCCAATTTAGGTGGTGAATTTGAAAATGGCAACAAAAATGAGTGCTGGCTGCCTGGGTCTAGTGCAGGCATCGGCCAGTCAGCATCGTTCAGATGGAAGTTGTTTTGCAGGAAGCTGAAAATACCAAAAATAGCAGCGTTTGGGTAAATCTTTGTATTTGCTTACAGGTTTTGTGGGTGTTTTTAAAGCCTCAAGGAGATGCATATGGTCATTTTTACCTTCGAGCCAACTTTACACCAGTCAGGATAAGAACCATCCCATCACAAGAAGGCCTAGTTTTGTGTTGTGCTGGACACGTATTTTGCTCACTCCATCTTTAGCTGAGTTTGTGAAAAATGTAAACAAGCACCCAAAACATGAAACTCTTTGTGCACAGATATTTTTGACACTCACACTTTTTCCCTTCTTCCTCCCAAGTCTCCCTTCAGCCCTTCTGGTGAGTCTTTTCCAGTTTCACCCAAGCTTATTTGAGGACAGACTACTTTTTCCCTGGAGCAGCTGAAGCCCAAAGGCCACTTGGCATTTTTTTCTTTTAAAGGAACACAGTGTCCATTCTTAGAGTGCCAAGAGTACTCGTTAAGGCGCTTGCTGGTTATGGCTTTCCAAGAAAAAAAAATCACTTACGCGCTAAAATTAATCCTGGGAAATTTCAAACCAACAGGAACATCCTTGAGAAAGCCGAAGCATAAACAGGGGGTGAGAAAACAAACATTGCTTTGAACGCCGCCGCTTGTGATGTTGCTCCGACAGAAGGAAATGGGCTCAGACTTTAATGGATCAAAGGAAACAAAGGACTGGCTCGGCTTCACTCACCGTACCCAGCAAGCTGTATATACTCAGTAACAGCTAGAAATAGACTATTTTCTTCCTCCTACAATGTCTCAACCAACTATCATTTATCAACCATGGTATGTGATAGTTTCTGAATCAGGGGGCAGGTTCTTTGTTGCAGATTAGGGTTAGCAGGTGGTTTCATTGCATGGCAGGTTTAGTAAAATACTGTGGGACAGTGGACTGAAGCTAATGCCACTTCAAACGTACATTTTAACAGAGTGCTAGGAGCACTGCAACTGCAATTAAGGTTGCGCGTGATGAAGGGACTGTATTTGCCTCGAAGAGCATCAGGCTAAATTTTGTGGACTGTAATGCTGGCACATCTTCCCAGATTTTTTATTTAAATACAAAGACATAAATATATTGTAATAGTGTAGCAAGTATATAGTACAAAGAAACATATATATCACCTAAGAAAAAAATTATAGTTTTAAAATGTTACAGTTCCCCATGCAGCGTATGTTTAAACACCTTTTGTTCTGTAATTAAAGAGCATCACCATAAATACACTGTTTTTTTTCCATGGTCTTGGTCTAATTCAGTGCACAGCATGGCTGGTGGTCTTAAAAGATTCAAAGCTGATCTTTAAGAGTCAAGTCCAATTGTAATATTAATTTTACAGCTAACACAGTCAAAACACCAACTGCTGCTAAACATGGTTGCACAAGCTCAAATTAAAGCACACTCTAATTTACCCAGAGCTATGCTGTATATCATGTTTTATACTGGTTATCATCAACTACCCAGTTTGTCCAACACTTTAGATGTTATTACTTCAAGGAGGGGTTGTAGCTGCTCTGTGCCAAAATTGCCAGTTGTACTAGGTTGAGACAACCATTAAACTCCTGCAGACTGAAGCCAATTTCATTATGAATCATGGATTTTGTGGATTACCACATGCTTACTTAAAAGGACAAATAGCTTTGCTACTACAGGAATAACAGTCTCGGTGAGATCAAAAGCAAGAAGGAAAAAAAATGCCTCCAGTCATGAAGAACGCTCAAAGCAAGTGGTGGCACAAGGATTATATATTACCCATGCACGTAGACCAAAGCAAACTGTCATTAAATGTTCCCAGGAAGGCAGCTGAAGAGTGTTGGCAAACTCTTTTAGGCAGTGGAGATTTGGAGGCCAGCATTTATTTTTTTTTTTTAAATGGGTGATTTTGTTAAGCTCCTTACAGCAGCTAAAAGAAGATGTCAGGCTTGCCTTGGACTCTTATGAACATGTTTGAAAATCAGGGCCAGAGCTGATGATCTGGAGCTTAAGGACTTACGAACTCAGCATAGGACACAAGCAGAAGGAGATGGGTGGGGTTTTGCTTTGGTTGATATTTCTGAAAATCTAGATATTCACTGGTACTTATTTACCCTAACTTAGAGGTACGAGTCCTGTTTAGAACTGCAAAAATGGAAATCCTGCATATAGCCTACCCCTGTGTATGTAGGAGAAGAAATTGAAGATACAGCTATTTTGATCCTGTGGCAACATACCCTGAGCAAAAAACCTATCACCTGACGTGTTTGCAGAGAGGCAGCTTCCTTTAAAAAAACAGTATCTGTATAGTACAGTGTCCCTTATGTGCTACACACCTGGCTGCAGGGATAGCTCTTCCTGTCTGCACAGTCTGCAGGAGCAATGCAGGAGTCTCAGGCAGGAGCTTTTTTTCTTTCCAGGGCGTATTTTTAAAAGATTAAAAAAAAAAAAAAAGAAAAGAGCAAAATAACAAGCGTGACAATTTAGCCACAGGTTACTCAAAGGCATCCCTCAACTGCAGTAAGCTTCTCACCAGCCTCACGAGCTGCCCTGTGCTGGAGCTGGTGGGGTCATGCCAACTTCGGACACAGCCCTTGTGCCGCTGGGACTCAGGGACACAGCCAGCATGGCCCTGCTTTTGCTCGTGCAGCCACCACTCTGTCATCACCACGCTTTCTCCAGGACCGCCCTTCATGTTTTGCAGGGCAACAGCACTGCACAGAGACCAAAAGCTACCACTCAGACCAAGGATTTTTTTCCTTCTGTGCTGTGGCACACTTCCCAAGTGTTTAAGAATAGTACAGGACAGAACAGGAGATTGGCGTCTTCTCTTTTATTTCTTTTCCAACTCGAAGGAAGAAGGGTTTGAGATGCTTTTGAGGCTTCCCCCCTCAAGTCCAAGTTTCACTGTGGCTGCAGGGAAGTGCATGACTACATGTGCTGAAGGAGAACAAATCCTGGTAAGTGAGATGTGACTTTAGTGCAGTGAGTGCCAGCTCTTTCATTTCTTTGGACTGTATGTGTAAGCCATCTCCATGGGCTTCACCTAGCTCCTCTGAGAGCTTTGTTTCCCATCTTCAGGAGCTGCCAGGCACGCAGCTGACCATCACTATTCACATATATGGAGAGAGAGATGGCCTTTCAGGAGTTTTGGGTGGTGGGCTGGTGCTGCACTGTGACTTGAGGGGGGGAAGCAAGATGGCGCTTGGTGCTGCACTCATGGGCTATGGGATAACTATTCAGGATTTTTCATTCTAGCTTTGTTTCATGGCAGATATATTTGTTTTCATTGACCCTGGCCATTACAAATATGTGCTCAGCAAATGAAAATGCTGGGGACTTTAAAGCACCTTTTGTTTTCAGGATGAAGCAAAGAGAAAAATCTCTATGTTTTTTACATGGGGGCCGGAGCTCCCCTCTGCCAAAGACATGGAGAAGGAAACATGGGATGTTGTTGTTCAGAATCGTGGGGAGAGAGAACCAAACTGTCCCCATGGCCATGGCACAGACAAGGTGGCCCCACACATGGCCGAAACATCGGTGCTAACTAGTCCCAGGGATGTGTCTGTGTTCGAGATACGCATCTAGCAGGAGCCACACCAGGAAGAACTGCCCAGGTAACTGAGGAGTAATGGCATGTGATGCGGAGCCAGGCCGTGCTTGACCACCCCACGTCTCTGTGGTGAGTGACCTCAGCCACCTGCAGGGAGATTTAACTCCTCCCCATTCCAGTGCCTTCCTACCTGTTGTTAAGGGGTTTGATGATCCCATTACATCTGCTTTGCATAGTCTGGTCTTGGATTTTACACGTGTAGATTGCTTGGTCAGCTGAAAATACTGTGTTGCATCTCGTGGAGAACACTTTCCTCCGACAATGTGTAAAAGAGCTGTGAGCATTTACATTGGCCTCCTTAGGGGTGAATGAATCACAGAGATAAGTGAAGCCCGTATGACTTAGTGGAGTCCCATGACATGTGCAGAGCATGTTAGGTCACAGTTTCACCTCCTTCAGATCCAAAAGAGGCGTAGACGGTACTTCTCCTGTATACCTTGGCATGGCCATCAGGATCATAGTTCCATTTTCTTCGCAACAGATGGGACAGGGCATTTCTTCCTCAGACAAACCCTGCTACGTGCGGCACGGGGCTGCTGCAACGTAACACTTTGTGATCTGTTGGTGTTGCACCGTCCATACGCATACGCACAGTACGGAATGCACCAAACAGAAGCTCGGAGGCCTTGCTAACAAGCTCTTGGCTTGTCCTCCCTTGCCGCAGCAGACCAAGGGCAGAGCAGCCACCCCCCACTGGGGCTGCAGCTTTGCTTCAAGCCCAATAAGCCTAGCCCGAGGGCTGGGGGGGCAGGTATGTGACTCCAAGCAGCTGGACAACCAAACGGGGCTCAGAGCTGTGCTGGCTGGTGTCCCACCAGCTCAGGGCACAGCTACGGTCCCTTGAGTCTGATCTTTGTATATACGGTACTGGTGAGCGTTATGTTGCTATGCTGGATGCAGACCCCTCTGTGCCTTACTCCCAAAACGACTGTTTCCCATCTGCCCACTTCTACAGATATTTTCTGCTGCCTCTGACCACCCCTGAGCCTGCCCCAGCCCTCCCCGTGTGCCCTGGGGCCCCTCTGTCCTCCACCCCCAATGGAGATGAACATCACTCCCCATCAGGGCAAGCTGCCCTGGCAGCTTCCCGTTTTTTTTTCTTTGGAAGTTCTCAGCCAGGACACCCCTGCTTGCTTCAGCTCGAGCTTGCGGCTGAAAGGACAAAGTTCTCTCTGTAGGTGATACGGCTCATCTGGCAGCCCTGAACTCTTGTACAGAGCACACCACCTACGCTGCTGGGCAGCCGGCCAGGAGCTGCGCCCACAAGGAGCCCGCCCCACCAGGATGAAAGAAATCAGCTTTCTGCTGGCACGGAGCTTCTCTGGCTTGTGGGGTTTTTGCTTTTTTCTTTTCTTTTTTTTCCCCGTTCTTTCTCTTGAAGGCAGTTCAATTTTGCCACGAGATCTCATTCTTACTCTTTTTCTCTCTTGCCAGAAGCCTGTCCACATCCTTCCCAATTACATTCAAAACCTTCTCCAACTTGTAAACAAACATCGAGAAAAGCTGAAGCTCTAATGATAGCTGTTAATGCTCCATTATAAAACATCCACTAGGCAACAGGCAGGTGCTGACAACAGCTAAATGCCAGCTCGGCTGGCCTTTGTGCTGCTGTCCTAGATGTTCTCAACACCCCCTTGGCCTTACCAGATTTAACCTGTGGCTACGCTGTTGCCTGAGCTGGAAGCCCTAGGCCATGCCACAGGAGGGGGGCGTGCAGTTCAGGGACCCCCTCTGCCCCGACCTGCTCTTTGCCCAGCTCCTGCTTTGGAGGGGATGGGCCAGGGCAGGGAGGATGGCCATGACAGGCCTCTCTACACCCTCTCCTAGCCCAGAGCTTGGACCTCCCAAGTGTGTCCAGATGGAGGGTGAGGATGGGAGTTCAAAGAATCAGCGAGCAGGCTGTGCGTGACTGGCTGGAGATAAGAGCCCAGACGGTGCTGGCGTTATGATTCAGGTGTTGAATGAGGGCTGCTCCCTATCAGACCGCTGAAACCTTTGCTCCTTCAGACAGAGAAATGGAAAGCCGGCACGCTTTGTGCTCCCAACCGCCCTCAGCCGTGCTGAGGACAAGGCTGCTCCCTGTCCTGACCTTACTCATGGGTCAGGACCTCGGGTGCTAAGCCTCACTTCTGAGGCGACTCATAAAAAGGATTTATGAAAGTCGGGGAGTATTGTAAAAGCTGACACACCCTTTTGCCTGTGCTTTATGTGTCTGCAAGTAGGTGCTGCTTCAGTAATTGCTGCCTCGTAAAGAGTTCTGGCTCCAGCCGCCATCCTCCACGTGTCCCCTGCTGCCCATGGCAGGGGTGCTGCTGGCGTGGTCTCCTTGGCTGAGCATCTCCTCGTGCCCTCCTTCACCACCCTTGCCTGCATTCCACGGGTGGGAGAGAGCTAGGCCTGGCGCAGGGGGGGCACAAATAGGCTCGGCTGGGTTTGAGGAGGTTGCAGAGTCCTGCAGCAAGGTCAGCAAAAGGCAAACAGCTGTATGATCATAGTATCAAAGAATGGTTCAGGTTGGAAGGGACCTTAAAGACCATCTAGTTCCAACCCCCCTGCCATGGCAGGGACACCTCCCACTAGACCAGGCTGCTCAAAGCCCCATCCAGCCTGGCTTTAACACCTCCAGGGATGTCATTAACACCTCCAGGGATGGGGCATCCACAACCTCCCTGGGCAATCTGTTCCAGTGTCTCACCACCCTCACAGTAAAGAATTTTTTCCTAATATCCAATCTAAATCTACCCTCCTTCAGTTTGAAACCGTTACCCCTTGTCCTGTCATTACACTCCCTGTTAAGGAGTCCCTCCCCATCCTTCCTGTAAACCGCCTTTAGGTACTGATGATGGGCACATAATACCTAACTCTACTCCTCAAACCGAAACAGACTTAGTCACCTTCTCTCGGTTGCTTTGGAAAACGAGCTGTGAGGGGGCAGCTCAGCTGGAGTGACCTTGTGGTGTGAATCCTCCTCACAAATGCCAGCTGGTCCCAGCCATCACCCTGGAGGGCTCAGCCACTTGCCGGCACGAGGTCAGCCTCCAAAAAGGGCGGCAAAGACCAGGTTAATTAGGCTTCCCTGGGTGCCTTCATTCTTGCTGACATCTTGTCGGTGCATGATTTGTGGGTGTTATCAAAGGAGATGCTCAGTGGGCAGAAATCCCAGTCTGGGGACTGGACTAGCAAAGAGGGTTCCTAGTGGGCAACTGAAGTCTTCTTCAGCTTTGTACCTTTCCATCCTGTTTGCTGGCACTGGCAGGGCCGGAGGAGAATAACTGCAGCGTGGGGCAGCTGGAGCTGGAGCCGAGCTACCAGATGAGCCCTTGGGGCACAGGCGCAGAAGGGGAGTGGAAACCACCTTTGGTGCCTTGGGGGGTTGGTCTTTGGTCACCCTGGCTCTTGGCAGTGGGTCCACTGCAGCAGGTTAGCACCGGGCATCTTCCTTGCAGGGCTCCTGCCTCCCCTCCCCCACTGCAAGTTACAAGATACTTTTGGACACTATAAACAGCATGTAACAAGTTTTGTCAGGTTTTAACGATCTTCCGGAGCTTAGCGGAGTAGATAGGCTGGCAAAGATGCAGCGCCGCTCCTTACGCACACAGACACATGCGCACACACATGCTGCTTCTGCAGGTCTCTTTCGGTTATGTTTGGAGTCTCTGGGGAACGCTGACTATGAGGGATGCTATTCTTAGAGGGCAAGAAACAGGCTCCATGCGCTCCAGAAAGGCTTTTGCTTGCAAAGGCTTGTTCCTCCATCACCACTTTCAAGTAAGTTAAGGGCTGATTTAACTGTCAAAGATAATTACTGGATCGGGCTTTCTTTCCCCGGAAAGATTATATTCACTCAAAATCAGTTTTTTCTAAAAACACTTTGGAGACAATAAAAGGTTATTGTTAGCTATTAAGTCCTAAACATTGTTTATCTGCTGCGGTGCAGGGATACAGAAGCGGGAAGGGTTCAGATTCCACGGCAGGGTCGCGGGCTGCACCTTTCTCACCTCCCTCGGGCTCACACGGCACCTTCAGCTGGGGGGACCCTCGCCTGGCCCAAACTCCGCTCAAAGTAGGGTGGGCTCCAGCCCTGTGCCAGTCTACTCTCTGCTCCCCTGCGGCTCATCAGCTGCTAGACCCCAGGGTGTCCTCCTTTGTGACCGCTTTCCAAAGGAGCCTGCCTGGCTCCATTGTTTCCTCCACGCCCTTTTTTGAAGGGTAGGAACAAAATCATCAAATTTGCACAGAACGGACAATTTTTAGGAACAATTTTGAAGATCTTGAGGCTTTGTTTATAATTAGGATGAGACCAAGATTCCCAAGACTGAAATCCCTCGTGGTACAGGATAATATTTTCTTAGCTGTAAGCTTACATACTATTGTAGAGGTGTTCATGTTTTTTCGTGCACTGACTTTTTAGGTCCTAATAGACTGGACTAGACTAGACTGGACTAGTTCAATGGAAGAGACGTATGACGATCATCTGGTCCAACTGCCTGACTACTCCAGGGCTGACCAAAAGTTAAAGCATGTTATTGAAGTCATTGTCCAAATGTCTCTTAAACGCTGATAGGCGTGGGGCATCAGCCCCTCTAGGAAGCCTGTTCCAGTGTTTGACCACTCTCTCAGTAAAGAAATGTTTCCTTATGTCCAGTCTAAACCTCCCCTGGTGCAGCTTTGAATAAGAGACATTCACAGGTGGGTTCACGTCTCTTCCACCAACACCTCCGCAGATTTCTTCTCCCAAATTACTTCAGGCTGATCTCTTTCATATACATTTTTATGTGTGCTTTGAGTCCTGATATGTGGTGTTCTTAGGGTACATCCTGAATTTCATGGTGTGAATGTTGACTTTGTCAAGACATAGTGGTCTATGGGACTGGCATCCCTTGGAGGCTTTGTGCCATCACTTCAGAAATGTAAGAGTCCTCTGTTAAAGTGCTCCCCACTGTTAACCCAGAGAACTCACTGAAGTTCATAAATTAATTTGTTTCCAGCAATCCTTGTGTAATTTGCATCACATGTGCTATTCCTACTGTCTTCTTCAGTTTACGAAAGAGGAGCATGGTCAAAGAATGTTGATTTGGCATCCTAGTTTAATTTAAAACAGACAAAATATTTTCTTTAATTAAAAATGCTTTTATATAAAATATAGTCATACATAAATACAAAAAGGTGTGCATATATATGTACGTACAAATATACTGTGTATCTTTTTTTGTTATCAGGCTATTAGGCATGCTTATTATTTTTGTTAAAGAATCAGTCCTTGTGTTTTGTCACTCCTACAACCTTCTGCAATGGCTAAAGGAAAAAAGTCTGATTTCAATTTGAAAAAAAAGAGGAGAAGAAGTTATCCCATTTACTGTAGGACCTTGTAGGCTGGTTGAATTTCAGTGCCAAATTACATTTTTTAGCTAACATGGAAGCTTTTTTTTTTTTTTTGGCAGTGGGTTTGCTGAGGCTTTGGCTTTGCTTGGTGAATTAAATGTGCAAACTCAGTGGCCATAAATGTTCATCTCAGCTGCTCTTCTCCCTACAAGACAACAGGGTACTGTGTTTGACACTAGCACCAAATAGAAGGAAGAATTGAACTCGCTTCTAAACCTAATTTAACAAAGGAACAACATAGACTGAATCTATACTGGTAAATTATACGTGACCAGGAATATTGCCAAGCACTGACACCAGAAGGCACAGACCAGCCCGTGTCTGTGCTGCCAAGCTGGTTCACCGTACAAAATGAGGTGGCCCTGTGCA
Source organism: Dromas ardeola (assembly GCA_013398915.1). Classification (NCBI taxonomy): domain Eukaryota; kingdom Metazoa; phylum Chordata; class Aves; order Charadriiformes; family Dromadidae; genus Dromas; species Dromas ardeola. The sequence continues at coordinate 737,759 of VYZM01015025.1, read as the reverse complement.
AGCCACCTTTTGGGAATGGTCCCTGAAATGCACTACCTACCGAATCATTCCCCAAAGTTATTTAGGCATAGTGCTAGCATCAACCCCAAATTTAGGTCAAGAAGTATACCCTGTATTTTACCAACATAAATGGTTGAGTTGCAGGGCGTTATATATTATATATATAACACAATCATAACGCTTAAGGTCATTAACTTTGTCATAATGTTGTATCTTCTGACCAGTACACAGCTTAAATCTTCAGCTGATGGGCAGTGTATGAAGAATTTAAATCAATTTTCCAAAGCTGTTTACCCAGACTTCTTGCGGTGCACTGCATAATTGCTTGCAGAGAATCGGTGCTGCCTGGACTGCTGCCAACATGGGAATACCATCAAATCACGAGATCTGTTCATGGTTAGATGGTGCATTTCACTCACCCATGTGAAAAGCTGAAACACCCAGAGTTCACAAAGTTTGTGTGAAAGACAAGTTGCCGCTAATGCGTATCTTCATGAGCTGTGTTGAGGATGATGTCGCTTGCTGTGCTCTCGCTGCAGTACGAATACTTGGCATTACTGGAGTCCCCTTATGAAACAACACATTTCCCCTGGCCTCTACAAAAAATTGCTGTTCTGTGTTATAGCCAGTATATCCCCAGAAGCTTATCTCCATAATATATTTGTCGAATGAGTGCAAGAAATACTCTAAAAAATAATGGAACGTGCTCCTGATTCACTCCTCCATCATACTGCTGCATACTCATAATACCAGAGGTTAGAAAAAGGACCCATTTAGCTCTACATATGTCTAATATAGAAGAATTTAGTGCAGACAGCAGCATGTACTGTCTGCCTCCCCGTAGGGAATAAGTGACTGAAGGGAAGTTTAGCGTGGGCACAGGAACAAATGCATACAAACTTGCCTTTATTGAATTTAGGCAGGAAACAATGTACTTCTGCTCCATCAAAACAGTGAAGTGCAAAGACAGTTTTCAGCAGGAGTACTGGGACAACTTCTTTCCAACCCTGAATAGTTTCTAAGCAGAGTTTATTATTATTTCTAAATGATATTATTTGAAATGGTAGCAAGAGAGCATAAACTAAGCAGTCCACAGACATCCAGTCATACGTTCCTACTGGCAGCCCAGAGATGAAAGGCTTGGAAATCTGTCCCTGAACTGTTTTCTGGATTGCTTGGCACCAAGAGAATTTGACTGGGAAAGTCAGGAGTTTTACTAAACAGCTTTATGGCAAGCTGCTGGAAGGACTCAGTAGACAAAAACTGCTTCAGTCAGCAAACAGTATGGTTTAATGGACATCACTTGAAAAGCAAACCAGAAGTTAACCAAAAGCAAAATAGGACACCCTGACAGGGAACTGAACTGTGCCTTATAATAGTTTGGTGTCATACCTACAGTTAACTTCTGCAGCTAAGCTGCATGACACATTTTACCTCTATTTCACAGGTCAGCCCAATTCACTAGGCGCTAAATGTAGGAACATTTCTTCTCACTTCTGCATGGGTCTGTGGAAGTACAAAGAACTGAAGTTTGCAAAAGAAAGAAGTCTGCCTCTCATTCTTTAGACTTCACTATTTTTACGTATCTTTTTGGAGCTGTGAAAGATTCTTTTACTTCTAAAGTAACCATTTGGTCAAAAAGAAAAATCACCTACCATTTTCTCTCTAAAGTCATACATTTCTAACTGTAAGGCCCTGTCACACTATATGTAAGCGACTCCTAGTAACATCAATTCATGCAAATAGCATGCAGAAAAAATAAAAAAGCATTAGCTCCCATTGTTGCTCTCTCCCTTGCCTGCACTCCCCACAGTTTGACATTTGTTAATGATTTTTCTTGACTGAGTAGTTCTTCTCTTAGGCAGTCTTGGAAACGTTTCAGCTTTGTCCTCCACTGTACCCACGCAACGCCTCTTGGAGGTGCTTGGAGGAAAGTGGAAGGAGCTCTTCCAAAGGCAGAGGAGCTGATCCAGCTGGGCTGGACTCTGTAGCCTGACGCTAGCTAAAGCAGGAATTGTTTCTTCCAGGGACCCTTTTGGGAAGCAGCCACACAGGTAGTTGATTCTGAAAGGTTTGGGAGACTTTTAGTTTCATTTCAATGACAGAAGTGTTTGTGGTATTTTTATGACCTTGGTTTCTGATCACTGGTTGACACCTCAGATGTTCTTAGCTTCCACCTAAGCTGGCTACCTGAGTGGTGAGTCACAGCCTAGTTTCACCTGAGGGCAGGTTTCAAAAAAAATCCCTTGTGTGATTTATTTTTTCTTTTCTTTTCTTTCTTTTTTTTTTTTTTTTTTCATTCTCAGATATCACAGTGAGAAAGGAGTTCTCCCTGGCTTATGACAAAGCAAGCCACCATAATCCTCCACAAGCTGAACAGTGTGCCTTGTGGGTGTAAAAGATGATTAGTACTTGCTATGAGGGACATGGAAACAGGAAAGAGGCTTATTTCCTAAAGACTTTTTGTATGGTTTTGGGTTTTTCCCTCTTGACACACTTGAAGTTAGTTCAAACCATTCGTGAGAGGTAACTTTCCTTGAGACATCACACTTATGGCCCAGCTCCTAGGCAGTTAGGTTGCCTGTTATTTCATAGTGAAATACTCCTCTTTCACAACGTTTTAACTCATAGGGCTTGAAATGATCTGTTATTTGTCTTCGGTGGTATTTCATTCAACTTCCTCGCTCTGAACAATTCAGATCTGCAGCCAAGAGAAACGCACAAAAGTGCTCCCCTCAAATGGTGGCAGCAATTTTCAGCGGCAAAGCTCTGAAACGAGATTCAGTACACGGGCAAATCTGTCTTTGCTTTGCTTTGTAGGAAGTGTTTGTGACTTGGTAATCCATTTGATTTGTGATCCTTAACTGAAATGAAACAGACCATGCAATCCACAAGCTGCTTTTTTTTATTTCCTTGTCCTCGCAATTTTGTGTTGAGAGCACACGACTTTGCCACTAGAAGAGCTTGTGACGTGTGTCGTGTGCTGCCCCGACAGACACATCTGTAATAAATGTGTGTCTAATCTTCATAACAACAGCTGATTACAATTTATTCCCTTATCATGAGGGATTTGTCAGCCTTTTGAATCCCCGGCCAACAGGGGTCTGTGAATGATGGATCACAGTGGCTGTCCATGCCCCATTCAAAGACAGAGATGTTGACACACACGCTCTTTTTCTGAGAAAAGTAGATTTTTATGGGACACTGAATCCTGTTACCTTGCTCTGTCTTTCAGTCTTACGATAGAAATGATCCAGCACCCTTTTGACATACGGTTCAGATTCAAAGTGCAGCACAGATACTAATACTAATTTCAAGCCCCAGGCTTTGAAAACTGATGCAAGAATGAAACCAGAGCACTCTTTTGCATGCGTGTCGTGGCTTCTGCTGGCTGCTTGGCCCTGTCCAGATGGAACCGAGCAGAAGGTACGTACAACCGTGCTCACCTGGGAGTGCCACTTTTGCTGGTATTTCTCCTCTTCTCCCCACTATCAGAAAAAGGGGGGCTTGATCTCTGATTAGATATCTTAATTATCTTCATATTGCCTGTCCAGGTGAGGCTGGTCTTGAATTGGACAATGGTGTAGATACCCAAGTGTCTAGACCGGGCAAGCTGCCTGCTCCTTACAGCACCTGCGGCCCGAATCCCCTGATCATCTAGCAAGTGAGTAACTCACAGGGGTGATATGGAGATGGGGAACTGGAGTAGGGGGTTTCCGCACATCAGCATCCTCTAGAGCAGCTTTGAGCCCTTTGGCTCCTCCACTGTTCACACAGCAACTGCATCCAGCATTGAGGTCCCAGGGATGCCTGCTTGCTAGGCTGCAGCCTGATGCATGAATGCCCATGAAGCTTATTTACACCATCGCCAAGTGCTGACTTTGCCTTCCGCAGGTATGGGAGGCCTGATTTTGTTTTGTAGCCAGTGGCTTTCATTATCCCCCCTTACAATTTTGTCCACATTAAATTACCATCTGTAACAAGTGTAAGCCATGCCGTTTGTTTCTGACCTGATCATGCAGCGGGCTCCTGGTCGCCGGCTGTTCCTCTCCGCTGCGGCCAGGGTGTGGAAGATGAGCTAATGCACCCGTGGTCTCACACTGGTATAGTGTGAGGAACGCTCCCGTGTCCAGTGGTTCAGCTGTAGTTATAATTGTGTGATACACACCCAAAACACAGAAATACAATACTGCAGGCATAGTTATGCAGTCTCAGAATTGCACCTATTAAGGGTGAGATTGTCATGAAACTCAACAGGAAACCAAAAGGTACAACCGCTTCCAGAAACGAAACCTGCCCCTTTTCTTGAAATGTCATTATTTTCAAACCATGGAAAGAATGAGGATTAAACAGCAATGCCTCTTTAATGACCTGTCGAATGATCTTGAGCAACATGGAGAGGCTGCCTGCATGTTCGGGCATTACTTTGAATGTTTGGTAAGAACACTTTCTAGAAGGTCTTTCCAGGCATTTGCACAAACAGAGCTCCATTAAGTTGCATACCAAACAGAAGCCTCCATTTGGTCAGCAAAACAAGGAGAATTTAGCGGGATCAGAGAAGCTGTGATGGGTTGGGGGAGAGGGTAGCAAAAGAAAGGATGAGGTGGCATTTCTTCCTCACTTTCTATTGCATTGCTCCCTAAGTGCAAGTTCCTGTTGAAGGGTTGTAGGTTATGTCACTGTCACCCCATAAAAGGCTAAAGCTTAGAGACAGTCACAGTGCCACTGGGGATCGGGAGATTTCCTGCTGAAAGAGATCATGGGGCCAAACTGATCACAGAGGCTGATCTCAGACATATCACGTCATCTCTTGGATTTCCTTGAACTGAATTTTCCTTGAATTGATTCTCATCTGAACCTGAGCACATCAGCTGAAAAAAACCCTTCCTGTCTTGATGATGGCATTTCTAGAGATGAAGAATCCAGTACACAAGATGAAATATTGTTTCCTTTGGTTAATTCCCTTCACTATGAGGAAGAATGTGTTTATTTTCTCTATCCCACTCATATCTGGCTTTAATTTTGAGTCACTGGGTCTTGTTGCATCTTCATCAACTACGCCATCATCAAACTTGCATTGTCGAGGGATACATTTTTTAGCCCATGACTCCGCTTTTTTTTTGTTAAGAAAGATAAACTGGGTTCTTGAACTTCTTCAAAGGAAACACCTCTTTCAGTTTAAAAGTTTTGTGTATTTTTTTCCTATCTGTAATCGCAGTTCTTCTGTAGAGTCTTTCCTAGAAAGCTGGTCAGAACTGATACACTTTTCTGCCATTTCTATTTTTATTTGCTGTACCAGAAGCTGTACCTACATGGTCCTACCAAGGCTGGCTGTGCATTCCAGTGTAACAGTATCCCACTGGCCCCAGCTGAGGCCTTAGCCGTGATCCATACCAATAGTGGTCCATACAGTACAAAAGGGTAGCTAGCATGCACCATCATCTCTTCACTGCGGTTGGTCAATGGGTAACACTTATTTCAGGACCCACAAGCCCAAAAGTATTCTCCAAACCACCTCCCCTTTAGACATAACCACCACACTTAGGGAACCCAGCGGAACCTAGGACATCGCTGTGCTTTATGCTGTACAAATGCTAACTGTGGCCAGGGATAAACCAAGGAGACAAGAGATGGCATCATTGCTTGCGTGGCAGGTGGTGGTGTCGCTGCAGCAGCCGGGACATGACAGGAGCTGGACCTTTCCCCAGCTGTTTGGCAGATGGCACAGTGGAGGAAAGCTTTACGGTGGGACATGAAGCGAGGTAGAAAAGAAAATGCGTGAATGTTTATGGGGAGTTCATCTGTGCCCAGAAGAAGTGAAGTGTGGAAGAAAGTGTATCTTCAAGCTTTAGCATTATGTGGTGATGGGTATAGCAGCAATAGGCAGGGGCTGCGCTCTCAAAGCAGAGTGAGAAAAAGGCTGGGCTGGAGACAGGCTGCAAAGGACTAAGAGATCTGACTTGATTCCTTGACAGTAAGACATCTGACTTGAAGATACCAGTGGTCCTGAGGGGTGAGTGAGAATGCTGGTGTTTTTGAAACCTTAAGTACAGAGGTCATGTCACCTTTCAATTTTTTATTTTTAGTGTTCTAGCTACACATCCAAAGATGATGTTAGTTCTCTTGTCAAATGTCATACCATGAAATTATACATAGCTCTGTCTGCTAGAAAGAAACAGCATCATTATCAAAGTTTCTGCTTCCCTGGCCTATATTTTTTCCCCCCAAGCTTTATGGTTTTACACATAGTTGTCTCAAAATGCACAGAGTTTACGGTGTCCAACTTACCAGCTGGCTCCGTATCAGTAACCTGTCCTCTCTGTTATCCTCTGTTATGATAATCAGTTTTCAGAAGTACCCCACAAGGATGCCTTTTCTACACCAGACTTGTTTCCCTCCTCAGAAGGAAACAGAAAGTACTGCAAGGTGACAGCCACAAGTACTATAAGCAGTCCGTTGCTTCGAGGGCCTTGTGGTGGAAATGTTGGTGTTGGGCCATACCTGCTGGCACTTACCAGGTACCTGTGTGGCATAACTTCAGTGGGTCTGTTGCATTCTGGAGTCCTCTCTAAGCCTTATATGACCTCTGGGACTTGCTCCTGCGGCTGTTGTTTGGGATAGCTCATTAGAGCTAATAGATGGAGCAGACATGAAATCCAAATCAGAGATGCTAAGGAGGCTACTCTCTTTGTTAGTGGGCTCCCAGCAGGGTATGAAGGTCAAAGAAGACCTGTTGCTTTTAGCATTCATCTTGAAAACAATTTTTTGTGTGAGAAAAGAGAGAGAAGTTTCAGAGGAGAGCTGGGAGAGGGACACCTCTATGTTTCTACATTAGCAGGAGCAGATCTCACGGGTTATGTCCATACTGCTGTGCAGCAGTTGCTGTAGAGTGAACTCAGGACCAAATTAGCTGACAATCCATAGGACCTTTCTTAGGGACTAACATGGGACAGCCAGATTGCTATTCCCTGGGAGAAAGCGTGTGTCTCTCTGAGATTTGAGCACTCCCTGAGTATCTCCCTGAGCACTCTCCTGCTGTATCCAGAGGCCTGGCAGGCTCTGTGGCCCCCAGCTGCCTCATCAGAATCCTTGGCACGGACTGGCAGGATGCCCAGGAATGCTGCCCAAAGGCAGCCCTACCTGTTGCAAAGGTGGTTTAAAGAGAACCTGCACTCAGGCCACGTGGAGGCTGCTTGCAGTGGAGGATACAGAAATGAGGGGCGTTGGAGCCTGGGGCGGTATAGCCCACAGAGCACCTGTGGGGCTGTCCCTACATCTTCATCTTGTGATGGAGGTAGGGCTGCTTTGTCAAACAGGGAGCTGGGGATAAGCATGGGCTGTAAGTCAGCGTGTTCCCAGCATCTGGATGCTGGGGGCTGCTCTACCACAGCTCTAGCAGGTACCCTGTTTGCTCCCGCCGTACAGAGGTCTCGGTGTAGCCCCAGGTGAGATGGTTGCTATGCCTGTGATAGATCTTCAGTCTCGGCTACCAACATCCTCCAGAACAGGCAGGAGTTAGTTTCACAAGTATTTCCAAGTACTAGTTGATTTTGGTTACAGGGTGTTTCATTTCAGGAATGGGATATGTTTTCCATTCTGATAAACTTTCAAAACCTGGAAAGCAGTTAAAATGTTTGCAGTTGTGAATCTACCCTTGTCTTTGCACACAAATGCAGGTAATTTTCTTGTTGGAAATACTTTATGTATTGTGATTGAAGCCATGGATAATAATTGGATTTCTTTATGATTCCACCTGAAGTTTCAAATAGGATAACAACAATAATAAAATACTCACAAACCTGATTCACAAAGCTAAAAAGCAGATGTACTGCTCTCCAGACCTAAGAAGAAAAACCAATTAAAATCCTCCTGCTAGTTATCTGTTGAGATGTTCTTGTGAATTGCTACACAGTTGCTTGTTTTGCTTTGAATAAGCAAACAACCAAAGAACAGACTACTTCCCTAAATTAGATTTATCAGCGTTTGTTTGTCTTTCTCCATAGAAATTCAGGCCTTGTCCAGACTTGGAGGCTGTAACAATAACTGATTCTATATCATGAGAGATGAGAAAGATGAACACAGCTGAGGAACGGATATCCTGCCAGGACTTTCATGGGTTGAGCCACATTGGTTTGGTTTTGTTTGTCTTTTCCATCAGTATGAAAGACAATCTGCATTAGAACTGAAGACGTAATGATGGAAGTAGGTTTTTTTCCATAACTATGTCACATTAAAATGTAAGGCTTAAACAGCTTTGTACCTTGCATGCACAAACACCCCGTCTCCAGCAAGGGAAAGATCTCAAACACCTTATCCTGGTTTTCATGCACTCCCAATTGATTCAAATGAGAGGATGATAAAGATCCAACATTCTCTGCTTAAAACACTAGAATTAAAACTATGTTTTTGTTTTGATGGTTTTTTCCCCCATCCCCAAATACACAATTTACTTTTGATCAGATAAAACATTTCATTCGTAAAGTATGTGATGTTTTGTTTTCAATTGTCATTTTAGGCAAAATCGGGGAGGGGCAGAAACATTGAAATGAAAAAGCAGATCATTTGGTAGAACATTTTGAAACATAAGACTTAGCTTTTGTCCCCTAAATATTTTTTTGTCCCCAGCTGAAACAGCAATAAGTCTGGCACAAAAACGAATCATCTCAACTGGCTTGCTCATGTACTTTTTGGCAGATGAAAATATTTAACTGAGAAAGGTCCCAGCTCACAAAGCATCTTCCCTGAGAGTGCTAGCTCGAGTGGTTGCAATTAAAACCACCTAAACTTCAGAGCCTGATACTACAGGTAAGAAGCATGAGAAAACAACCTTCAAACAACTCAAAAACTTAAAATGTTATAAGTAAGTTCTATGTGCGACGCGGTTGAATCTCTAGCAATGTTTTCCGTACGCTGACACATATGGTTACTCAAGAGCTCAGCACTTGTTCCTGACATGCAGGCCTGCCAGAGCCAAAATAGTAGGGACATTTACAATACAATGATGTAACCTTCTCCAGCATTTTGTAAATGTGGCCATATGTTGCAAGCTTCCTTGGTTTTTAATAGTAAAGCAGCAATGTTCAGCACACAGAGCCATGCCGCAACATTAAAACTCTTTCCTAGCAGCTCAGCTGGTATTTCGTAACTTGGTGGAGAACTCTGTGTTCACATAGTTATCACCCGTGACTTAATCGGGGTACAACTTTCTGTTCCTCTATTTATTTTTGCAAACAGAGATGACCAGCACTGCTCTTCTTCTTCTGCAATCGACAGAGGCTTCATGGCCAATTCTCAAAGCAAAGGGAGCCATCGCTTCCCCAGGGCCATGAAGACTGTCCCATCCTGTGCAACCTGCTCTAGGTGACACTGGTCTGGCAGAGGGTTTGGACTAGATGATCTTCAGAGGTCCCTTCCAACCATACCATTCTGTGATTCTGTGATCCACGGCCAAACCCTCGTGTGTCCCACAGAGACAGAACAGGGCAAAGTATCCACGAGGACACCTTACATGCATCTTCATGCTGCCTCTGCGCTCGTATTCTGGCACCAAGAGGAAAGCTGGAGATATTTTAACTTCGGGCTTGTCTACGTGGGAAAATTAATCAGAAGGGCAACAATGCAGCGTGCCTTCCCCTGGCTTGGTGTATCCCAGCTACTCCAGAATGCAAACCTTACTTGACATTCAAGCCCTATTTTACCAGAGTGTGATTGTCCCCTGCAGACTGCTCTGCAGAGTCCTTGGAGAGCTTTGGGACCAAGGAGCAGCCGAAGGCAATGCCTCTTCCCTCTCCTCCCTTTCTGCCCCTGGCGCCAGCTTGCAAGGACGGGCAGGAATGAGCTGGGGCAGGCGGGCAGAGAGCTTGGAGCTGGGCACGGAGAAGAGGGGATGGCCATCAGGGAACCATAATGTGTTTGGGGTGTTTCCTGGATCATGCTGCTGGAGCTGCTCTGATTTACGGCCGGGCCAAAGAGGACTGCTAACAACCGGCTCTCCGATTTCTCCTACTGCCCACACACAGGAACAAGAAACAATAAGGATCTTGACCCACTTTCCGCTCAAATTCCCAGCCCCTTCCGTGTTGTCTGGAAGTGTGGAAAAAAGCCTTGTGGGAACAGAGAAGTCAAGTGGTGGTGGCCAGGGCAGGGAAAGTCTTTGCTGGGCTGTAGTGTCAAGGCAGAAACAATGTTCCCCCTTTTCCGTGCGTTGTTTTAGTGTTTGCAGATCTCCAGTCGGCTGGCTGGCAGGGTGAAAGAGCCCAGTCTAGCCTGGTGACTTAAAACCAAAGCAACAGAAGGGCCTCTATGAGCAATCTGAGAAATGGTTGTCTGCAAAGCCTTCCTATGCTGACTTTATTGCTAGACCTCTCCTGCCGTGCAGACACAGCTCCTGACCAGGAGCCCCACAGCTGCAGCAGCACCTCAGTACCCAGCATAGCCCACCACCACCATGCTGGGTCTCAGGCCTCCAACTAGCGCAGGACCCTCTATAAGATGTCTGGCTCAGCATTTCCAACCTCCTGAGGAGGTGCTGAGGCATTAATTTTATGGACTCCGTGACCCTGGGATGTCGGAGCGAAGGATGAGTTGTGCCTTTATGAGCAAAAGACCAAGACATACAGTAGCTGAGGCTGGCTGGGACCTCTGGTGCAACGCCCGGCTCAAAGCAGGGCCAGTTTAGAGGTTACATTAGATCAATAAGGAGGAAACCTGCTGATGCTATAGAGACTTACACACTGTAGGCACTTTGTGATACCGCAGGGTGAGAGAGAAGGTAAAACCAAAACTGGACAAACCCTAGAGGGTTTGGGTTGTGTGGGTGTTGTAAATGGCTCCCGCCGGTCCCCTGCAGCTCCGTTAGTGGGAAGTCAGTTCCTGCAGTGAAGAAACTGTAGAAATGCAGCTGCACTTGGCCTTGTCTGAGCCACACTTGAGCTCTATTTCTGGAGACCGCCTTATGGGAAGAGCTGGGAGAGCTTCCACCCAACACCACCTCTGCTGCTGCAGCGGAGACTTGCGAGCGCGGCAGAATCTCGCTAAAATCTCGTTTCAGCTGGATCCTCTGCAAATCCCTCTCAAGCAGAGGGAAATGCAGGGACAGCAATTGGCATGGAGCAGCAGCTCGGCTGTGCTAATGACTGAGAATACTGTGGGAGATATTAAGGGGCTGCTGTTAAGTTACTACTAATAATTTTCAGAATCATTTCCATTCCTATTCTTCCCCTGATGGTCTGAAACTGCTGCGGGTCCTTTTAATGCCATTCTGCCTGCTAATAGTTTATTGCTTTATTTGATAGGTTGCTTAGGGATAGCTAGGCAGCTCATGTGTGTTCCCCCCCCCCCCCCCT